>JAPWLS010000639.1:0-213213 GCA_028551675.1 Tineola bisselliella
TTTAAAGGAAATCATTCATGTATGTTGTGATATTATTATATACTTCATAAGCAATAAAAAATAAATGTTATTTAAATGAGCATGACATTTTAATTTACAATAATAAATAAATAAATAAATTCTTTATTGCAAAAAAAAACAGTAATATTTTTTATGCATAGGCGAGCTTAATAATAGTGTTGATAACAATTCAAAAATTCGATCAAGTGATTTATATTGACTTGAAATTAATAAATTATAGAGAACTTGTTTCACACTTTAAACAAACAATCGTCAGTCGGCACGACGCCGGTGGATTCTTCGTTAGTCGAGCTGTATAAGATGCAGCGCGCCAGAGGAACCTGGTCAGCACTCTCGACTTTGGAAAGCCGGCTGACGATGAATCCACCACGATCAACGTGGCTGACGTTCACTTTCATGCTTGATTAGATATTAATAATCATTCCACAAAATTTCAAGTGAAGATCGATCACTTGAATTTTCCAATTTTCCGACGACTTCAAACCTCTGACTGACGATGTCCCCCCCATCGGCAAAGTGGCTGACGAGTATTTTTACGTTTAATCATCAATAATTTACAATATAAACAAATTTTCATTCGCAGATCTATCACTTTTTTCATAGGTTTCACGACGAGTTTCACAGCCTCCCACGCCCACACCCACCGCGGTCGCGCTGACTGACTTTCGATTTCGAACAGAGTAATGGTTAAACTCTTCAATCAATTACATTTGAGTCGCAGATAAATCACTGCTAAAAAAGTGACACCACCTCCCGTACTAATTTTAAATTACGAATGACCCACGAACTGTTTTATTTATAATATTAAATTAATTAATATAAATAGTTTAAAATGTTTTTTACTAATTCGCGGAATGAAAAGTGACACATTAATAATATTATTTGATTGAATGAGATAAAAAATACGCATGTTATGAAATACCAAGAACAATGGCTTCCGTAAATGTACAATTTAACCCAATTACCTATACTAAGTTTGTGGGAAAAGTGTAAAAATATTGATAGATTGCGGTTTATTTGTATTGTTAGATATAACCGAGGCACTGTTATGATTGTTGCATAAACGAGGCGCCACGCCGCGCCGTGTGACAACCGCGGAAAGACCGTTACACTTTGCAAATAAATACAATTTTCGTTGTTTTAGTTCGTATAGTTAAAAATGATGATAAAAGTACATTTTTAGTGAGTTTGCAGGTCACTAATATTATACTTCATTTATTATTTTGTGTGTTATTTAAACACAGCAACACGCAATTATACAGCTTCATATTTAAAGTTAATTGACATCATGAAGGTAACTCGTAATTGGTTTTTTGGAAGGCTACATTTCGGGCATAATTATTCTAAATTAGTGCCGCCACATTTTTTATATTGTATGGATTATAATTTTTATATAAAAAGGCTTATTTTTTTATTGATAGCCCAGCATATGACCACACTCCGCCTGATGTTAAGTGCGGTCCATGAGCATAGACAACTGTTACCACAGACAGACCACAGACAGCCGGCTTGAGGAGACGAATGTGCTCTGTCCAAATTAACAGGGCACACACCTCTCGTTATCCCGGTTACTTCCAAGCTGATCCCGAAACGCGACTAGGTCACTTCACGGGTGTTCCGCTTGAAAGTGGTGGTACTTCCCCAGGACGGCATACTGGGCTAATGCCATCGTCAGTCTGCCTACCACTCTTTATGTGCCTATAGGCATTGAGCGACCAAAGTACATATAATAAAATTTATGAATACTTTTGTGCAAACCATAAACCTCTACTATTAATTTGAAATCGAACCCGGAACTAAACATTGAAACAGTCGAATGAGCCGTCTAAAACGTAATTCGCAAGTTGTTGCACCGCGAAAAAACAGCGGTACCTTTGCGGTTTATAAGCCACCATGAAATGCTCGATGCAGCTAGCGGATAATAAAATACACCATTTGGAATATATATTCTAAATAGGTATAAATTTAATGCTTACGTTTGTTGATATTATTTAGCTACGATGTTTTCTAAGCTGTTATCAAAGATTTAAAATTTCTATATTATTGGACGCTCACTGTTAGACTGTAAAGTAATAAATTTAGACCTCTATCAAGAGATTAATATTACTATTAATTAAATTTCATTACATTTGATTATATTCACTATTCATTTTAATAATACCCTCGTGGCTGCATAAAAATACGTTACAATCAAGAAAGGAACCTAACTAGCAATTTCAGTTAATTATAAATATTAATTTGAATTATCAAAAAGACCTGTGGGCCAATCAAACTACCAGATCGGCGGACGTCTTCGCTTATTAACATGTAATCATTGGGATCGATAACGAGTCAATTCGTGTGACCAGTAAGTACATGGTGCCATTGTGAAAGTTATAGACCACTCTATTTATAAGAATAATTGCTTGTAGATGTACCATTCACGCTTTACTTGCGGAGAAGTGATTTTTTAATTACAAATAATATGTTTTAATTTATTTGTTAAACGTACCTACTTATGGTGAACGTTAACAGGCGTTCAATTTAATAAGTAGTTCAGTAATTCATTTTTTATATACATATTTAAGAAGAAAAAAGCAACAAAAGAATCTAAACAACATTTCTTTTACTGTAATTATAATTAATGACGAATAAATTTATTTGTTTAAGCAATTAAAAAATTTCGTTCTAAATTTAAATTCATAAAACTAACGTGTGTTGCTTACCATTGTCAGCACGAATTTCAGCAATTGGGGACACAGGTGTAATTCGTATAAACAGTCCAATTAAAAATATATTTAAAAATAACATTTTTTACTATTCTAAATCAACATATTCTAATAATATTATATTTTTAAATTACAAAGAATAAATTCATACATTCGCGATATAAATTACGCGGTATATTCAAAGCGGTGAGAGGATAAAAACGCCGTGAGCTGCTCGGACAGAGGTTTGCTGTCAACTGAATGTACTAGCGTATCTCAAAGCTTATAATCATTGTACTGCATCCACGAGAACTATATAACGAACGAACCATACTAATGATGCTCATTTAGGTTGACAATTTTTATTAAGAAAATTTTATTCGTGTTTTAAATTATTTACTTATATCTGCTCAAAAATGATGGAAATACCTCATGAAGAAAAATGCCTCCACCAATATTATAGCGAGTTATATTTAAAATTGCAAAAATTATTCGCAAATATGGTTTAACTTCAGCATTTATTTTATTATCTTGATACAACAGTAACTGCAAAGTTTATGAAATGTAGGAATGAAATAATCGAAGTAAACGCTATAAAGTATTGTAATTAATAAAAATTAAACTAAAATAAAATTACTAAAAAGAACAGTAGTCCCAATTTCCATATTTCTTCCACCCCTTTGTATTCTCCATGCACCCTTATTTATTTCTACAGCGCATGCGTCTCACCATCCCTACGCAAACTATCCCCAGAAACAGTCATTTTCATTTAGGTGCCAAATTCTAAAGTAATATTAAAATACATATAGAGATATGTGAATTATATATTGTATTAAGGAAAAAATAATTTAAGAATGGGGAATCAATTTAAAAACGTTGCTGTCACTGGTTGCCTCAAAGGTCTCTTATTCATCTTCAATACCGTGTTCTGGGTAAGTAAATAGGACTCAATTTTCTATGGTTTAAGCTTAAAATACATTTAATTTGCAGCTCTCTGGATTGGTGCTACTAATAGCCGGAGTATGGGCAGAATTCGACCTTTACAAATATATGGAGCTATCACCGGAATTTTCTGGAACAGCTCCTCATGTTATGATAGGAATTGCTGCCCTAATTGTGCTCGTCAGTTCAGTTGCATTCTCCTGCATTATTAACGGGCAGCCTGTGCTTTTATATATCGTGAGTAATCTAATTTTGTTCAAACACTATTTAATTTTTGATGTCCAAAAAACAAAAGATTAACGTGACGTCACTAGAGTGTAACTATTTTTTTTTTTTTTTTTTTTTTTTGTTGAATGCATTGCATTATGCCTACTATTACTAGTAAGTTTATGTTTTTGTATAGAGAATTTACGAAGACAAAATTTTTAGAGTAAAAAGGAGCTATGAAAGCAGGTTTATCAAACATTGCGTTTAATTTAACAGTACGGTGGATTCCTAGCGTGTATCTTCATAATGGATGCTGGTGTAGGAGCTTCAATTGTTTGTTATAAGGATACCTTCGCTAGGGGATTGTATGACGGCCTCACACAAAGCGTGATCAATTACAAACCTTATGGAGTCAATTTTGATTTTGCTCAAGCTCAAGTGGGTATTTGAATGTATACTTTATTTTTTAGTTCTTATTCAGCTTTCAATCAATATGCATGCACATGAACTTTGAAGAGGCGAATGTACTTGAAGAATGAAGTCGTTAGCCTCTCATAGTTAGTTGAGCTACTCCTGTACGAGTATACGTTAGGAAGAGGGCCGGTTCCGCTTTAACTATAAAACAATCTTTATCTACAATTTTGCAATGATATTTAATAAAACTTAAGCGTCTGAATCAAATTTTAAAACATTAACCGCATTGGCTTTGGCATGCAATTTATGATTTCAGTTAGAATGCTGCGGAGTAACTAACTATACGGACTGGGTGCGTCTGTCACCTCAGCGTGTAATACCGTTGTCTTGCTGCATCGACATGACGCAATGTGTCACTGCCAATTACAATGATATTTATCAAAGGGTAATTATACTTCTTAATCTACATTTTTAGTTGCGCATTATTAAATATTTATGTCATGAAGCCTCGGTGAAGAAGTGATTAGTGCGTATAAATATATTTTTAAAAAAGTAGGTATTTCTATTGCGTATGGGTTTATAAGACGATAGTTATTGCCATCATACCAATATTATATAAACACTTTTTCTGCGACACAAACATTTTTGAAACTAAAGTAATACCAGAAATATACTAAGTATTGATATCTGTATTATTGAAGACAGGAAAATTAAAAATGGAACAATTTAATATGCCAGGAGCACTTACAGATAAAATTCCATAAGAATATAAATACAAAATATAATATGATATAAAATACAAAAGAATTATAACAAATATCTAAAATCTATAAATTTTATTATCTTATTGCATTTTAGGGCTGCTATAAGGTGATTATGGATTACTTGATGAAGAATATGAACGTGACACTCGGAGTGGCGATAGGCACGGCTCTATTCCCTTTACTCGGCACTATATTGTCCTGCTGCCTCGCCAACTACATGAAGAAATCAAAATATGACGCAATAAACTAGAAAATTCTATTAGAAATTTTATTCAAAGTTCTAAACAATACTACTTATTGCTACTAAAACACTTTCACTCAATTAATCTTATTAACATAATAAAAATAACTTATTTTTATAACAGTTGTATTATTTAATTTTAAAAAAAAATTTACACTTCATACCAAATAAAAAAAATGTATATTTAACAATTTAATAAATGAATTCAAATAATTATTAACTTTAAAAGAAAGTTTAATTTGCAATCAATGCTGGTAACATTGTATCATAGTGATGTCCAAGCTTATTATCTAAGATTTTTCCAATGACTAAACATCTGATCAAATTAATTAAAACAATTTAAAGAATATATTTTATTGCATATGAATGCAAATTAAAATCTTATTACAAATTGAATATAGTTTAATCACTATCTGAACTATTATTTTTCTCTTCAGCAGTTTCTGCAGGAACATCTTGCTTATAATGCCGATATTCCGGCTTCAATTCCCACATATTTTTGTGTGGATTTTTAAGATTATAATTGCATACCTCTTTTAATATCTCCTTAAGATATACTATTGGCTGCCTTGTTATCTGAAATCCAGAAAAAAAATTGTATCCATCTATGCCAAATAGCCCAGTATACTACTAAAGAAGAGTGCAATACTGGATTACTAGAACGTTCAAACTACTGGAAGCACATACGAAGACTTGTGTTTAAAGATTACTGTGCTGTATAACACTGGATTGCTAGTGAAACCACTGAACATAGAATTTAATATACAAAGAGCACCTTTTGTAAATCTTTAATGTTATAATACTGATGCTTTTCAAATGCAGCAAATAACATATTAAGTACTGCATCTTTATCATCTCTTGCTTTCTTGCCTTCTGCCTTTTTCTTAATTACGTAGTCAATCTAAAACACAAAATACAGTTACTTTAGCCAGTTAATTATTGAAACAATATATTTATGAAATATATATAATACGAACATTATGTCTATGGTCAGACACTGGCTTGAAATTTTGTACAATTCCATCTAGTTGCTGAACTTGTCTTTGTGGCATAGAAGCTTTTCTGATAGATTCAGACTTCAGTTTATAATATGTAGGATCTGCATATGGCCGACATTCAAGTTTCTGCACTATCCTACCCTCCATATACAATTTCTCCGTTTCAGGTACCACAGCATCAGTATTTGTTGCTGCAAAGAAAGAGCTATACAAACTTATTTTACATAAAAACAAGTTTATTATAGAATGTTATATGTACTTACGCACTAAATGTGAAAATACGCCTAAAGACTGTCGTGTGACGTTCGACACGTCGAGCCTGTGATCCTTAGGTATACTCTGCTCTCCAGGACTACTTAAACACATCACAGCTTCAGATAAAGACAACTCAACTTGAGCCTTTTGTCCAGGAGCACGAGAGATTTTCAGTTTACCAACTTCTATATTTCCCCTCGCCTTTTCCCATTTGTTCGCGATATATTTAGGAACTTTTACCAACCATACGCCTCTACCGGTGTTAGATAGATCCAGCTCCCGATCAATGTGTGGGGCAGGAGCACTCATAGTGTATGTGAAATAATAGTCGAGCTGTGTTTATCGTGATTAAAAGAAGCAACGAGCGAACCGTTAAAATAGAATCATTCAGCAAATAATGTGTCAAAAACGTTGACATTATTTTTTATAATTATTGTTGCGAATGATATTATAAATGAATATTGGAAAATTGATTACTATCTACAGGACTAAAACGTCGTTTATTTTTTAGTGTTGCCATCAGATTTAACTTTAAACAACGAAATGTTATTTAGCTAGCAATTTCTTCAGTCATCAGAATTTAACTTAAATCTGTTCAGAAACTTATATATTTTTTACTTTCTAAAACATTGTATTTTTTATCTTTCTACATAAATGTCATCAAATATTAGGTTTCAGAAGGTATTTTGTTTGAGAAATGTCAACGCGTCGTGAGAAAGAAATGAATGAAAGTTGTAAAATGTAAAAGTGTTGTGAATTGGCTGCCTATATTTTCAGTCTAAGTTAATTATTGTAAATTTTAATTTGAATGATTATTACGCAAACTCGATTTTATCATTATGTATATATAAGGCAAACATTATGTTTGGGTATAGTAAAGAGGCAGTGAGAGTGAAAGTCAAGGTTTGAACTTTAATTCTGTATCAATGCACCATATTTAACATGAATTTTGTATTCATATAATATATATTTTTGTAGAAATGTGAAGGAAAACATCTTCCAGAACTTAGGAAATTTTCTGTGGATCCTCAAATAACATCACTGGAAGTACTACAAAGTATTTTGATCAAGGCTTTTGATATAAAATCTGATTTTACACTTTCATATAGGACAACAGATGATTATGGACAAGAATTGTACTTGCCGCTACTTTCTGATTGGGAGCTTGATGCTGCATTTTTAAAGTAAAACACTTTTTGAAACAGAAAATCTTTTAATATTAATAGACATATCTTAAGAGTAATATTAATTTAATTTTAGAGCCCACAATGTAGCTGTGTCGCAAAAGTCTGAGCCATGTGTGCAACTCAAGGTGGACATGAAGCCTTTTGCGGAGGCATCCGAAGATTGGGAGCCTCCACTTATTCCGACTACTTCTCAATTTCCGACTGGACTTCAGGATCATGTGCAAGCTGTCCCACAAATATTACCACAGCCTGTTGAGAAACAGGATAATCAGACTGGATTTCAAGGATTGTTTATGAATCAGGTCAGCTATAACAAGAAAGAAAGAAAACTTTATTTATCATGGAACACTTTTGGAATTAGGCACATTAATAAAAACACTTTGCACTGCTGGCCTAATTGTGTTTATTGTGTATGAGTTTATTATTGTAAATCTATAATAGAGAAGTCTTGGATTATTTGTGAACATGATTTAACTAATTTTAAAGACAGCTTATTATTGTTTTTTTATAGTAGCCTGGTATGTGACCACACTTCACCTGATGTTAAGCTAGCACCACATTCATTGAGCAGAGACAACTGTTACCACTGGCAGATGTCCATGTGCAACTGTCACCTCTACTATCCAGCTTGATGAGATGACTATGCTCCATACAATTGACAGAGCACACTCCTCTCGGCTACTTACAAGCTCATCTCGAAACGTGACTAGGTCACTTCACAGTTATTGCACTTGGAGTGATACTACCCTAAGATGGCATACTAGGCTAACAACCATCATCAATCTGCCTACCACTTTTTATTAATGCCTGTAGACACAGAGCAACCAAAATACATATAATAAAGTTACATTGGTACAGGCTTAATTTTTGAGAAATTTGAACACACGGTCTTAATATATCATAGAATTCTCCTTCATATGTTAATTATTATATAATTGTATAGTATTTTCTTATTTAGAGCACTGGAAATGTTCTATAAATGATATTTTCTTTTGTGAAGGTTGAGAAGACATTTAATATGGTATCGAGAGCTCTAAATTTGTATGAGGATCCAAACACGCCGCCACGACCACCGCTCAGTGATGGTGAATTTAGATCATTCTTGGATGCAGTTGGACAAATAACGAATGGGGCTAAACTTAGAGAAGTTATTTATTGTGGCGGTATCGATCCTAGTTTACGGTGAGAGATTTCATATAGCAAAATATAGGATGTTAAAATCTATGCAAGTTTATTTTTCAATATTTTATTGTATGTATGTATAATTTATATATAAAAAATGGTTGTGAACACTAATTTATGTATTTTCAGAAAAGTAGTGTGGAAACATATATTGAATGTATATCCAGAGGGAATGACAGGAAAAGAAAGAATGGATTATATTAAAAAGAAAGCAAATGAGTACTATTCATTGAGAGCTAGATGGAAGGATTGCATACAGAGAGGAATGGTGAGTATTTTAGTACTTAAAACTTTAAATTTTAATCATAGACATATCTCATAGGAAATGCAAAGGAAAATCTTTTTGCAAGATATTGTCTATGAAATTATGATGTGTAATACTACCATCTACTAGCGTGTGGAAAAATCACAATGGATTAGTATGTGTCCTTATTAGTATAGTGTAGCCCTGTTTGGTTACGCCTGAAAGTGATGGAATACTGGGTTTAATGACTATCATCAATCTGCCTATCACTCTTAAATTAATTTTAATTGGGGATAAGTTGGTTTATAAGTAATGTTTTATCTGAATTTCCAGGTAAACAATGATCTATCATATGTAACAAGTATGGTCAGAAAGGATGTTTTAAGAACAGACAGACACCATAACTTTTATGCGGGTAGTGATGATAATCAAAATATAGCATCATTGTTCAATATATTGACGACGTGAGTAAATTTTACATTTTATTTTAAATTTTAGCTATTAAAGATGTTTTTGAAGCAAATAAAAAATTTCAGGTATGCTTTAAACCATCCATCAGTGAGTTACTGTCAGGGTATGTCTGATTTAGCCTCACCATTGTTGGTAACAATGCGAGATGAAGCACACGCATATATATGTTTGTGTGCACTGATGACACGGTTGTATCCCAATTTCCTACTTGATGGAGAAGCTATGACACTCAAATTCACACATTTGACAGAATCTTTACAAGTCTATGATCCAGAGTTTTATAATTATTTGAAAATGCAACAGGTACTATTATTTTCTCTCTTATTCAGTGTTAATAACTACCTTAATCTATCTGTTGCAAGTACATATGGTGATGTATTTGTTACACTCAGAAATAACATTGCAATTAAAAAAATATTATTTGGAAGCCAGATGTTTTTAAATCTCGCACAAACATAAGAAATATAAATATCAAATTTGTTAAGCTAGTTGAGGTAATTTCTTTTTACTGACAACTTATGTATTTACTGACTAATTCGACACAAATTTATATTAGACAAAAACAATCCATTCAATCATTGAGTTAAATATGTTAGAGCAAAAGCCAGGAACAATTTTTTTTAAATTCTCATCACTTTAATGAATATTATAATATAGACATATATATATAAAAAACATATTTTATCTAGTATAATATACATACATGCTAATAGACACCGGTTTTTTTTTCAGGCTGATGATCTATTATTCTGCTATCGCTGGTTACTATTGGAGATGAAAAGAGAATTTGCATTTGATGATGCATTAAGAATGCTTGAAGTACTTTGGGCTTCTTTGCCACAGAAAACTTTATGCACCGAACTTACGTTAATAGAGCGAGAATTTGATCCTAATATAGAAGGTGATGATGGAGATCCGCCCCCGCTGAGTCCACTTATAAAAACACCTCGAGAAAATGCTTATACCAAAGTTTGTGCAATGAGACGGCAAAGCTCTAGTTTTAGTCTTGCTAATGTTAAAGCACCTAAGTTGTCAACTTGTAAACAAATGAATTATAGCTTGGATGAAAACACTTCACATACAACTCAAAAACCTACCACAGCTACAACTTTAGAGGACGACTCAATAGAGCTAAAACATATGGGAAAAACGACTGCTAATACAGATGATAAAATTAAGAATAAAGAGACAAATATAAAAACCAAAAGAGTTAGTAGTGCTGGTGAAAATGGTAGACAAGTCTCTAAAGAAACTATAGGATGGTCTAGTACTGGCAATTTAATGAATGGAGGTACACAAGACACTAAAGAAACACCACTAGGAAACCAAATTAGAATGTTAAGAGACAAGATATCCTTACATAACAAATTATTTACGTCTCTGGATAAACTAGACTCTAATGCAGATGGTGACAAAGCAAAAGTTAAAATGGTTCGGAATCTAAATGAGTTTCTTAACCTTGCAACGGGTGCTAAACTAGAATATGTTAAGCAAGAAAAACTTGCGAGAGCCAAGTCTGTTATAGTGAAAACTTCTCCAAAAGATTGTCCAGAGATTACGTTTACTAAGACCTCCTTTGATGAGAATGATTTGACTATACATAAAATGTATAAGGATCTCAAAGCACTTAATAAAAGCAATAAAAATGTGTATTCAGATATGAATGACGGAAGCAGTCCTGATGACTCACAGGAATATTATCCAATGACAACATCCATGACGAGAGAATTGCGATTAGAATTAGAACATTTAGATCGGCAAGTTTTTGGCCCATCCTATGTGAACCGTTGTTCAGTTAACTGTGATTCCACCTCAGAATCTATAAGTAGTAGTGAAGAGAAACCACCGACTGCATGTGAAGAGACAAAACTCGAAGCACCGGCCGCAATGGAAAATATAAGAAAATCTCCATTTTTGGAAACTTTCAGATCTAATGCTAAAAGTATAGAAGATATTTATTTATGGGAAAATCCACTACATAGAAACACGCCTACTACTAAAACGGCTACGAGTTGTCCTCAAACTCCTGATGAACAAGCGGAATTGGATCTTGATGCAGACAACGGCGAGATATTTGAAGAGTTTTCTGGAAAGAAATCTGTAACACCAATTAGGTTATTAAGAAAAAACTATTCGTTTGAGCCACAAGATACGCACAGTGAAAGTAAACATTCCGACAGCCATTCCAGCGAATCTGATACAACTGACAAAGATGTTTCTGAAACTAATAATATTGAACAGAAGGAGAAACCTGATTCCAATCAAGAAAATACATCCAAATCTCATAAATTTTTTTCAAGTATGTCTCTCGAGTTGGAGAATGCAAAGAGAAACTGTGAATCTTTGTTAAATGCTAAGCAGACAGGTAATTTACAGAGTGTGGCCACGACTATAAATAATTTTCAAAAGAAATATGAAGCTCTTAAGCCGCAAGTTCCGAATAAGGTGGTAATATCAAGCGCAAATGACGTATCAAGTAAGAATAGTATATCTAGTTTACCACCTCCTACTGTATTTGGTGGTGGAAATCCATTTTTGATGTTCTTATGTTTAACAGTATTACTGCAACATAGAGATTTCATTATGCGCAATCGTATGGACTATAATGAACTTGCGATGCATTTTGATAAAATGGTACGCAAACATAATGTTAATAGAGTACTTAATCAAGCGAGGCAGTTGTATGCAATGTATTTGAAGTACCAAACACACAGACAAGATCTCGCGAGGTAAGTGCAACTACATATTGGAAATGTTCTAACATTGCTCATTTTCATTAAGAATTTATAATATATGAGATGGAATATATCCCTTTATGGTGCTTTTCAGAAGGCATAGATTCTGTATTATATTAAGGTTAATTCGTAAATTTGCATTTCCACTAACTTCCTCAATATAAGAACGCATTTTAAATTTGTGGTTTTAAAATATAATCTGAATATTTATTACGATTTAAGATATTATAATATACGTAGTTAAAATAATAAATAGTTACACCAATAATATGCTTTATTGTATATCTAAGTCACTAGATCTAAGATGTAATTAATGTTTAAATTATATTTTATTATAATGCAACTGATATATTTTTAGAATGTCTGATTGATGGCGCAATAGGGAAATGATAATAAATAGCAGTTATTTCGTTCATCTTTGGGTGAATGAAGTTGACTTTAAAATACACACAAAAACTAATTAGTATTACTTTGATATTGCTGTTTTTATTATTTCAATCCAAATTATTTATTAGCAGTAGTCATTGCAATTATGACATTTAATATTTCCAAATTTAGGTATTATGCATTTTGTTATATAACTTTTGTGATATCATTATAGCTATCAGAGTTCCAGGTGAACTTCCCTTTCTCTTAATACTGCCTGTCTTATTATTATTTTCTTTTAAACACATTTTTAAGTATTGTACTTAATTTTAAGATTGTTTTTGGGCACCTTGGCTCACTTTGAAATATGTAATCTCCATTGTTAACCAATATTTTAATAATAGTAATATTGTATTCTTTTAGATGTAGGAAGCACGGTTTGTTAGCTGACATGAGATTAATATTTTCGGCCTCAATAAATTATACCTTATCAAATTAATACTTTTTTCATTTTTCTTTCTAACACACCCGCAAATGACCGTAGCCTACACTTTTAATGTTTTAGAAATAAAACTACCTCCAGATAGTTTGCACAGTTAAATTTAATGCACATTTTAATTAAGGCTATATCACAAAATTAACATAAACCTAAATACATGACAATTTCTTAATTTTCTATTGAAATTATACAGCGCGATATTATAAACATAATTAATATTGTCATGTAAACCAAAAGTATTTAATCTATTTCTTGTTAATTTTTCACTTTCTCCGGTTGCCACCACTTCCCGACAGAATCATGGCAATGCGCATGAAGATGTTCAATATATCCAAATAAACAGCAATGGCTCTGTAAGTAAAAAAAAATTTATGATTAATAAAATAAATAGAAACAAGTGAAACTTCAAAACACAGGGCTAACTTACGAGTTAATTGGGTCATAGGGTTGGAGTCCGTAGGGTGGGTGTTGTTCAGCTCTCTTTATAATGACTTGGGTGTCATAAAGCAGGAATCCTCCAAATACAATCAAACCTCCATAGAGGGCCAGAGAGTAGATACCTGGAATGGAAAAAATATATAAAATATTTATTAAGTTATGTGACAGTCCACAATCCGCAAATCAAGATGGTCATGAATTTACTTCTCTAATAACTTGTGTGTTTGTTTGTTGTTGAACTTACCAGCTCCGAGTGCGGTAGTAGTAGGTATAAACATAGAGGCAAGAGAAGCTGCAAACACTGCGCCTAATCCCATTGCAAGAGGAGCTCTCATGCTTAAGAACTCTCCTGAAGGAGCGCAAATAGCAACAGTACTCAAACCACCCACGACGCCCGCTGTATATCTATTAATAATTTTACAAAATTACCATAAAACATTTGTTGATTTAATATGTTGCAAAAATTTTGTTAAAAATCAACTCACAAAGCAGCCCTAGTCAGAATAGGTCCTCCTAAGAAGCAAAGCGGCGCTATAACAGCCCCCATTATTCCAGTATGCACTAACCACGCGAGCTGCTTGGCGCCTGGGCCCGGCGTATAAGGCATACTACGCACCACCATTCCAGAACCAATCATAAGGGCCATGGTTACTATGATCGACTGTAAAAGTACAAAGTTAAATTTCACTAATTTTGTTAAAAGTCAGCACACATGTCAACTTTTTTGACTCTTACGCAAGGGTGCAAATGATTATAAACAAAAAAATATTATAATTACCATCCATCCATTTCTAGTAACAAGATTAAGCAGTGCTGGTGTCCTAAATACGGCTACAGCACTTCCTGCTGTAACAACAAGTGACCCAGCAATATAACTGTATGTAGTCTTGATACGGTCCTTCACATATTGTGGCCAGAGACTGAAAAATATATAATCATTTATTACTTATTGAAAAGTATCAACACTTAAATTATCAAAACATTGCACAGAGATTTTATATTGCTTTGCCTATGTCATTGTAGCCATCACAATCTCCTTGTAGGATACTATGTTTAAAATTAATACAATAAAAATATTGAACAATTGTTTTAAATTTAATTCACAACTAGTGCAGAATTGACATTTTGGAAAAATTGAAGTGACATTGTGTTATCAAGATGACAAATTATTAAAAGAAAAAATATAGTTACGATATTCTAAAATTATAAAGATAAGATATTCAAGGTCAGAACTTACTGCGACTCTTGTAATGTTCCTGGCTTCACACCTGATCCATAGAAGCACAGAGCCCCAATACCAACCGCAGAAGCGCCAACCAATGCACCTTTTCCAATACCATAGGCTGCAAAAGAAACAATTAAATATATACACATGTCCATATCTTGATTGCAATCGCTGTGCTATGGGTGTTGGGATGAACACATCACAAACACCCACACTAGAAACAAATACATATTTTTGAAAATATAAAATATTTGTTTAGACTAGGAATATAGCATACCAATAAATGTTTCAGTTAAGAAACATACCTGTGACCTTCACATAAAACCAGTACACTAATCAATGTTTCTAATTAGTTTTAATAATAAAACTTAAGAATAAACATAAACAATGATACTTTTTAGTTCACGTTTGTCTATTATGATTCAGTTCATTGTAATTGAAGAGCATGTAATTTGTATTAATACATAATTTATTTATTTTTTAATTACAATCTAAATATATTGAATTCTCCTAGCTTTATAAATTCACTTTTTTTTCTGAATTAAAATTCAGTTTTTTAAATTATTATCATTACTTTATGTAAAGGCTGTGATTGACGAGTTTCTTATGATGTTCTTCTCGCCATACGCCTTTCCGAAGTCACGGTAGAACCCAACGATGAGCAAGTGCACGCCTTTAGTGCCTATGCTAATAAACTATTTTCATTTCATTTCTTTATTAGGTAACGGGGAGGCAAACAATGTTATTTAATGTCAACAATGATGTCAATGATTTATGGAAAAACAGTCTACCAATAATTTTATTTAAAGCCATCTTACCGTTCGGTCCAGCAGGTGCCATTAATCTTTCGCGTAGGCTAGGCTGGGTCCCGGTCATGGGCCTCGATCGACTTTCACGCGCATAAGTTCGAAGTACATAATTCTTGGGTACCAAATTCGACGGCACCTTCGTGTTTAGAGTTTGAGATACGTTAAAAGCCGATCTCGCACAGCACATACGCGACAACATCGTGAATACTGTATGAAAATAAAATATATATATAAGTAATTGCACAATTTTTCTTGAATTTTCTAATATAACCTTAATCCAATACTTACAATTATATTTTATAGCTTCCTTTTTTCTGAAAACAACCCTTAAATTAATATTTCAAACACACTACTACTGATTTTTCGATTTTTTTTTCGAAACGTATTTCTGAAAAGAAATAAAAAGTTCACTGCGTATGTTATGTCAACTTTCTCGTAAGAAAATAAATAATCCTTGACAGTTAATAGAATATCGAGAAAGTTCGACAAAATCTATTAGGTAGTAGTATTCGGTACGGAAATGTAAAAATAATTCACTGATATGTAATTGATTACTACTTTTGTAGAAATTTAAGAATATCTTAAAACACATTGTAAAACGCTTAAAATACGTATAATAATGAAATAATAAACTATTATTCATTTTATTGAAACCCAAGATAGGAGGCTAATAGGATTTAGCCTGTGACGGCTATAGCTGTCAGTTGTCACTCTGCACGTGTTAGTACTTACCATCGGCGCGTTCGCTGCGTTTTAATTAAATATGGCAAAAATCGTAAAAATAAAGGAAAAGAAGATGAAAAAAGGAAAGGAGCGGAAACAAGAGTCTGGTAATTCTAAATATGCAACCTTATTAATATCCGTAATGCCGAAGATTAATTAAAATGTATCTGTATTTACATACATTTTCAGATTCCGAAGAGGAATTAGATGCTGAAGCTCACAAAAAGGGTCTGGAAAACCTTAAAAATGTAGATCCAGACTTTTTTAAATATCTTGAGATGAATGATGATAAATTGTTAGACTTTAATGTTGATGATGATGACGAATCAGACAATGCCCGGGATGAAGATGAGGATGTTCATATTCCAGGGCCCCTTCGAGGTGATAGTGACGAGAGTGATTTTGAGGTAGGTTATGGCTGCTGATGGTAATGCCATTATTATCCCATTGCAAGTGAGTTATTTCATATCTCATAGGTGGCTCAATATTTAACATTACAATTTATTATATATTAATTTTAATAGTGAAAAAAAAAGATGTCTGGCATGTTCACAAAAAATTTCATAAGATGCAAATAGCACACAGGCTTCCTTATATTACAAATATATTAGGAATATTTATTTATTTAAATGTTTTGCTAATCGCTCATGAAAATATTTGCAAAAGTTACTCAATTTACAATTTTGGCAGTGTACCCAAAACACTTCTCAAAACTCATGCAATTAATTTTAGGATGAAACAAAACCTGGTACCAATAAAGTAACATTACAAATGATATCTGAATGGCAAGAGGCTCTTCAAAGTGAGGGTAAAATTAAATTAGTAACTATTACAACAGCCATAAAAGCTTTTAATGCTGCAATGTTACGAGCTACTGCTGATGAAAAAGATGCAGCTGAGTTTAAAGTTGAAGGCAAGTAGCTGAAATTATTTACTAATATTTTAAACTAATTTCTAAGATATCAGACACTATTTAGCAAAAGTGGAAGAAGACTGCAGCATACTGACCTGTTTATTTTGTTTTAGTCAGAAGTTTCAAAAGCTCTAGCCATTATGGTTGTGGAATTTGAGAAAATAAACTAGGACAACCTGCATTTTGGGAAACTGTGTATAATTAATATTATGTATAGTCAATTACACTATTCTACCATCTATAATTAATCTAAAAAATGATGTTTATACAATACATCTATATTGTAAATAACTTTTAGTCATCGGTTCTTGCAATACAGTTACTGAGATTTTCAATAAATAATTTTAAGCAGATAAAAAAAATGCTTAAGTCTTAGTTACAGCGTTTTGATTTCATACATCAGAATCAAATAGTAATTATTTGTGAGCCAAGCTTTATTACTGGAAATAATATACAATATTTTTTTTTATTTTCAGGTTCATCTGTCTTCAACTCTGTAATACAAATGTGTGTCTTATACTTACCAACTGCAATAAAGAAATATCTTGGCATGGAATCATCTGGAAAAGATCCACGCAAATGCAAGCATTTTGTAAAAATAAAGAATCCCCTCATAGCCTACATTAACGACATGCTGAAACTTCTAGGAAGTGTTGCATCTACAAATATATTAACTGTACTTTTGAAACATTTACATCAGATGTCATGTTACATTGGCTGTTTTGGACGATTGTCACGTTTGTCATTAAAAAAATTGATCACCTTATGGTCTACTGGTGAAGAAACAGTGCGAGTGCTCGCTTTTTTATGTATATTGCGAATAACGCGCAATCAACAAAGTACATTACTCAATTTAGTATTAAAGAATATGTATATCACATACGTAAAGAACTGCAAATTTGTAAGCCCTTCAACATGGCCTGGCATTAACTTTATGAGACGTTCCTTGGTAGAAATGTTCTCATTGGACATCAACACTTCTTACAACCATGCTTTCCTTTATATACGACAATTAGCCATACATTTGCGTAATGCAATCGTTGTACAGAAGATTGAGAATCGCCAAGCTGTTTATAATTGGCAGTTTATAAACTCACTGCATTTATGGGCAGACTTTTTGGGTGCAATGTCGCATAAACCGCAGTTGCAACAGTTAATTTATCCATTAGTCATGGTTATTACGAATACAATTAAATTGGTTCCAACGCACCAGTATTATCCATTGAGATTTCATTGTGTTGAGATATTAATACATTTGTCGAAGGAAGCTGATACCTTTATACCTATATTGCCATTTCTTGTTGAGGTGAGATGTCTCATTTTATTGGGTAGATAAAGCAAGAACTAAAAATTCAATCAATTCAGTTAATTAAAATGTTTTCTATCTTTATTTAAATATTAAATTAGCATTAGAAGTATATGTCAAAGTTCAGATATCAGATACAATCATGAATATGATTCAACTATTTGAAAGTCATTATCGATAATATATGTTATTTAAATTTGTTATTTAAGTTTCTAGAGACCTATTTATCCCATATATATGACACAAAATTTTTGGTTTTAGGTACTAACCACTTATGATTTCAACAAGAAGAATAAGAAGACTTCAATGAAGCCACTTGATTTCTCATGCATTTTGAGATTGGCTAAATCACAACTAATGGAAAATGGGTTTAAAGATCAAACTATTGAGCGTGTGTATGCACTCACACTTGAGTATATGTCAAATCAGTCTCACAGTATCGCATTTCCGGACCTTTGCATAATTGCTGTCTCACATGTAATATATATTTCTTTATTAATATTTACATATTAATTATAGAAAGTACTTAGTGATAATTTATATTTATGGTACACACAACAGCATAGAGAGTAAAATAGATGTATATTTTGATCGTAATTTATTTTTTCAGATCAAACAATTTTTGAAAAAATGTTCAATGCCAAACTACACAAAGAAGATCCGCCAACTAGTTGAGAAAATTGAAGAAAATTCAAAATTCATTGAAAAAGAAAGGGCTAAAGTGAGCTTTAATTTAACAGAAACTAAAGTGATCAATGCATGGGAAACTAGCATTAAGAATAAGGGGACACCTCTATCTACATTCTATGAAAATTGGAGTAAAATTAATAAAATTCAAAAGAGGAAAAGTGTTACGAAAAATGATGAACTGGCTGAGGAACTGCCTATGATTAAGAGGCCTAAACAAACTGATACTAAGGTTAAGGAAGTTAAGCCTGAAGGTCCGCTCGTTTTGTTCCCATCTGACAGCGAGGATGAAAACAACTTTGGTTTCGATGATATTGAAGAGGAAAAGTCTACTGAAAAACCTAAGAAAGTTAAAAAGACAAAGAAAGTTAAGAAGTCAAAGAAAGTGCCAGTTGATATTTCTGATGATGCAATAAAGGAGGAAGCTGACACTGTGCAAGATTTAGACGTTAAGGATTGGTGAATTTAAAAATATATAACGCCTACTTTTTACTCAAATAAAACATCGAGAAATATATATATTCAATAATCAATAATTTTTATTTATAAAAATAAATGTTATAAAAATTCAAGGGATTCCTCTCAAAAAATATGTCCACACGATCTTCGGCATACTGTCTTGCAGTTCTACTGTCATAACGCCAGTTGGCAGTCTTGCTTCTTGAGGAAGGTCGCTCAGTGATACCATGATCAAGCAGTCCTATTGAAATAAAATTCGTCTATAATTGACATATAGCAGGACTATATGAAAGTCTTGTTAACTTTTATTTACTAATAAAAAATATTTTTCAGACTATTTTGTTTTTTATTTTTAGATATTACCTTCTTAGATTTAACAACTTCGAATGGCGTCCTAATGTAAAATTCTTCACGGTCGGTATAGAATGTAAATGTCTTTGTATCATCAAATACATTCTTGAATTTGACATAATTACTTCCACCAACTTTAATGTCAATAGGACCTTGAGGTTTTGGGAATGAAGCAGTACCGGTGATGTTAAAGCTACGAGAACAAAACATGATTACATCCTCCGATGACATTTCATTAGTGTGTACAAGTGATTTTCAAAGTTGACTGGACTTCGGCCCATATCAAAAAAATCCAATCTCGGGGCCCACCTTTTGGCTGTCTTAGAAAAACGGGTAATGCTCGTAAATATTGGTAATGCTCAAAGATTACCTAATAGCAAGACGCGGAACTACTTAATGCCGTTTTATTTGTTCTAATTATAATAAAAATGTAAGCATTAGCAATATTTGAAAACCAAATGAAATTACATATTAGGTATATTCTGGGACCCAGAGTTTTGGAACTTCTGGTGTACAATATAGACGCATTATAGTTAATAATTCAGGCGCTTTAACAAAGATAATGTTCATAACATTACCAGAAGAATTATTGTAAAGATTTACTAACACAAAATCTCCGGCAATGGACGAACTAAATGTAACGACGCATTTTTGTGTGCCAAGTTCTGTGGGCTCAAACCACACGAGAAACTTTCCTTTTTCATGACCATTTAATTGATATAATCTCTCACATTGTATCGATGCATGTGATATCTATAATTGTGACATATTTATTTTTATTCTAATACTATGCTCGCGTTAATTATAAGCAATAAAATTAATCAAATAGTTTTTAAATTTGTTTTTATGTTGTCCTGTCCAAAGCTATACAGCTCTGTGTACATAAATTTTGATAAAATAATATTACTAACCGTACAAAGAAAATCAGTTTTGTAATCGGACCTATTCTCAACTCTCAAACGTATTGGAATAATGTTTCCCAAAGGAGTTGTGTATTCCATATTTTTCTCTTTAGCTGGCAAACACTTGAGTATCATTTTATAAAATAATGAGCCTACTATTGGATTTGATATAACTAGTAACTCTTCAGTGGTGCCAACAACTAACGGAGAATACTCCAAAGGAATCTTTGCCTGTAATTATTTTAAAAAATAAACACTATTACTAGGTTTATCATTAAATTTATTGTTTGGTGGCAAAACTTTTGAGGGAATTTTACTATTTAACACTCAAAGGAGTTCAAGTTTCTGAAAAAAATTACAATTGAAAACCGACATGGATGTTAGAGACAAACTCCCGCCAAAACTGTATATTTTTTTGTGTATTGTTCATGAGTAATAGAAATTTACCTCAGAACATGGAGGAATCCTCTTAACTTTTGGATATTTCAGTGTATCAGAATGAAGGAGAAACTCAGCTTCCTGAGACAACGGATTGCGTAGGGTAAGCGTATGAATGACTGTCTCCCGCGCTTTCGACGCCATTGTTATTATGTCAGCTATCGGGCTTGGTGTCACTTTTATATTAAGCATATAATATTGATATTCTCTTGTTGTATCATTTATAAACATCATCTAAATAACAAATATAATTAATTGTATAATATGTCATTCACTTTAAAAGATCAATAAAGCGCGCTTACAAACCACACGCTTAGAAATTCATAATATCTGATGCTTAGATTTAACTAGATAGAACTTAATTGACCAAATTCAAGCTATTGAAACAAGAATTTTATATTAGATGACATATTTCAAATAACCTGCAGCAAATTATTTACGTAACATGAGCGCTATTCTCCATCTAGACGAATTGATACTAAAGCCCTTAAAGTAAATAAGTTCTCAATATAATTTGTAGATGGACATGTAAATATAATATATACCTTCACTTGCATTTCACATTCTTCATAACAAGCAAAAGTGAGTTTAAAAGTAGCCGCAGCTTCGCCCCAGACCTTCACCATTTGTGGATACTTAAATTCATAGTTTTCAAATTTATCCGGTAATATTTTTATAATCTCCATTATTGCTGTATAGGATTCTGGAAACTAGACGAAACATGTATAAATGTAATAAGTCTATAGGTATCAATCTCTCAATCGTGGATCTCTACAAAATCCGAAGTAATTTAGCTATAAATAAAAAATATATTAAGGGATTTATATCAAAAATATGCTACACGATTTTACTAAGAATGTTTTAAGATGCAGTGATGAGGCACTGTCTTGTTATACTTTTTATCTTTAAATTAATTAATTTTTATTTGTATATACTTAGTACAATTTAAATTATCAAAAATATTTGAATAAAAATTTAAAAAAAAAATTGAAATCATAACCTACCTACAATCACATATCTACCTCTACAATCTCGAAGCTTATAAAAATGAGTCACACTTACCTCAGTCAAATTAAACACTTTAAGTTCAATAGTTTTACTTTCTTTCGCAGCAACGACCACATTTATCGTGTCATTTGGCAGAGGATGTGTCGATGACCCGATTAGGGTTAATATTAACGCAGTTTCCTTTAATGGAGAATAAATTACTTGCCCCTAAAAGAAATACAAGTTTAGGATTTGTGTGTACCGTGCTTGTATTATTTTCTTTGTGACACGTGTCAGAGAAAAGTGCTTGTTTATTTAATAATGTTTTGAATTTGGAACCAAGATATTTTATCGAGACGTAGTTCAAATTTGTGAAGATTTGACGATATTTTATATTTAACTTTTCCCCATCGCTGATTGAAGTTTATTAACAAACATCTTGAAACATATGAAACATAACTTTAATACAAAAAAATAATTATGTAGTTAGGTGAATTTACGCGCTATACTCGTATTTTAATTAGATAATCGAAGCAATCAGATTAATCTTAAAGGACTCCTAATAATAAATACCTCATCCCTTCCAATTGTTTTAGGCCTATAAGTTATAGGAATTTGAAAGGTTGAATTTGGTTCAATAGTAAATCTTTTCAATGTCTCAAATGGTAATCCTGTTAATTCTGATTCAATTAACCACAAATCATCGGTTCTGGAAAAAACAAATGCTACCTAGAATTCTATTTTTAAAATGTTTAAAAGATTGACAAATATTTCGGGAAAGATCGATAATATTATGAAACCACTATTTATCCTTAAATATAATTAATTTTGTTAAGGGGGTAAGAACTATAAAAAAAACTTACGGATTTGTAACAGGAACATAATTAGTTTGTATTTGCCGCACTGGACACTCAAAATACAATGACAGATTTTGAACATCACCTATGTTCACACAGGTACCGTACATTGCAATTTCTAACGAGTTATAATTTTCGATATTACAACTGGCCTGTGAACAAAAATATACCGAATTTACATTAAACAAACGAGCTTTATCTTATATAATAATTATATTTCGTATGAACTTTGCAGTTATTTTACAATGACGAGCAATGACGTCATCATTAGCTTATACAAAATCTACATCACGATTCAGTTCATCATCAATTTATTTTGTTGCATTTGAAAAATCCAAATTTGAATTTGATAGGTATTACCAACTTCTGTCTACCCACCCCTAACTAATCCTAAAATAAAGTTACTAACCCATCCTTTAATGAAGGGATTTTCTTGTTGTGGTCGAAAGGAAACAGTAAAAGTGACATTAGAATGAGCCTCAATAATTCCCTGCATTGGTGCTATCGAAAACTCTTGTCTGTTTAATGGTTGCCAACAAAACCTTTAAAACACATTGTAATTCTTTTATCAGTAACATCTATGTACTACTTCAGGTACGGTTAACATAATATAAAAATATAATAATAACCTAGTATCAAAATCCCCTTTATTCAGCAACATAACTTTTAATAATTTACATCCATGTTTCCTCACTCGACCAAATTGCAAAGAATTCTGACTCAGATACAAGTACATGCCAGATGCAGATCCTCTTAATCTCACAAGTGGGCGCTCAAAGCTAAGGACTTTTATATTTAGCTAAAAATATATAGAGTATAAATCCTTTGCCATATTATATTTGCTAACAGATTTTATTACATATATCGACGTTATATACAAATTTAGAATAACATTTTTCTTTTAAAATTATATATAATTACAACTTTTTATATGTAAATATATTCACTTAGGTAAGTAAAAATTGTAACCATGGACTACTAGTTCCGTCCTACGCGTGTTGCTACGTAAAAAATCTTCAAAAACTGCGAGTTCCAAATTTAAATGTGCTTTTCTATAATTTTTTATGCAAACGACATACTGCAAATTGTTTACCTGAACATCCAAAGCACTAATAAGTCCAATTGGTTTGAAACGTATTTTTAAAGGAACTTTTCTATGAGGCTCTATAACCGCATTATCGGGAGTTACTTTTAACGACGCCAACGCGTTTTTGACATCCAAAGCGAGTTGTTCCTTAACTTTATCATCTCTATAAGATTGTAACATTTTTCCTCTGTAATATGAAAAATTGTATTGTTTTACGGCGGTTGTAATTTTTTTATTATTATAATATAAATAATGCTATATTTAAAAACTGTGAGTACCTGGTCTCCTTAGTTTTAGATGGCCTTTCATCAGGATTCAAACATAAACTCGTAGCTTCAGATTTAGCGCCATCATCCTCGGTAACTCCATACATTTCACGGAATATAAATGTAGCATCAATCGATATCTGACTATGATTCATTACTTGAATCTCTTTAATCACTTTCTGGCCCACTTTAACAATCCCCAAATCGTAACTTTTTTGACAACCTTCATAAAGATCTAGTAGCAATGGTACTCCTTAAAAAATATCTAGATTTAGTCATGAGTATTTTTTTCTGTATATACTATCTATAAACATGAATATTGACTTCAAACGCAAAAGGAAACTAATTCCATATTTACTGTTTTTATAAGTAAATATCATGATTGTAAAAACAGCAAAAAATTCTCATTAACAAAGGAAAATAACAATTAATACACTCTTTATTTTTTAACGGATTTACATTTAAGAATTTAAGAAATTTATATAAGTTGAATGAATAGTTCCATCTCTGCCCACTGTGTCGCTGCTCTAATCTCACACAAAGTTAATCAAAGCAAACTCATTCAAGCGTTGGGAGTTTATTTTATACATGCTCGAAGGTAAGCTAAAGTAGAAAAGACTCTCAAAAACCTAGAAGTAAATTCACCTTCTCCACGAATAGTAATAATTTCTTCACATAAAGAATTCACCCAAAAACGTAACTTAAATTTATATTCCTTGGCTTCTTTAGGCCTAAAGTAAATTTTTATTTTTGACCAATCATTTGGTTCGACCGGTATCTCATTATGAAAGTGGACGTATAACTCTGGTATGTTTTCAAAATCCAAATTTACTCTGGAATAGATAGGTAAGTAACTTTGGAACCGTTTGATGAATGACTAAATGTCTGTCATAATAACAAAATTAAAAGTTTTAAGGTTAGTATGAAATTTATTTTAATTATTTTAAAACGGCTTTGCAGTTATGTGTAGTTACAACGAGAAGATGAAATCGTTTAATTGTTAATTTTAGCGAAAAAATTTCGTCAATAATTTAACCAAAAAAAAAAGATGCGAATCAAAGAAAATTGTTCAACTAGATGAAAATAATACTTACATCAGTGGAACCTTATCATCATTAACAAATGCTAAATACTTTTTATACGTAGCATCGGGTGCATTAATAAAACATTTTTCAAAATTATAGTCCATGAAAGAGAAATGATATTGAGGTTTCTCTATATCTGAATTTATATAAATAACGTATTTTGGACCATTTGATATCTAAAAACAATAGAAAAATAGTAACTTTAAATTTTATTATTTAGAGCGAAAATTTTGTCTGGTAATTAGACTTACAATTAAGACATTATTATATGTAATAACATTCCTAAATAAGTCAATTAGAGCAAGTCTTAATAAGTAGAAAATAACTCAATTAAAATAGTTTTTATTTAATTTAGCTACTAGTTGTAGACGTATATTCGCGAATATAGTAAAACACTTACAGTTAGCGTAATAGGATAATCCTTCACTAAAACTTGTTTTAACGTCAGATATAAAACACAGGACACTTCTTCTCCAGGTGCAACGTAACCACTTTTAGGTTCCACACCCACTAACATGTATTTTCTAACGGATGAGCTATTGTAATGCCAATCATATCTAAAGGAAGCTGACCCATCATTTTTCACCGTAAATGGAACGGTTCTTTCATATGTTGATGCAGTCTGAATTTTAACAGATAAAATATACAATTAATAACATTAATATTGTCCAATATACTTTAAAGTACATGTTCACATACACATGGTCTTAAAAATTCGTTTCACTAAATTATTTAATAACCTCGATCACTCTACAACATCGAATTACTATATGAAGAGGCACACATTAATTCTAGCTTAAGGAGGTGGATACTCGACATGTAATTGTTATTTAATGTTACAAACCAAATTTTCGTAACGTGTGTGTAAAACAGTGTAAAAATTCAAACCTTTTCCAAGTGTATATAAGTATCAGCATTCGCTTGCAAAACATGTTCATTCCCAACTAAATAATATAAAACTTGGGGTTTAATCAGATGACTGAGCGCATTCACACACAAAGTTAAATGCTTAATCATGTATTGAATCCAACAAAATATTTTAAATGACAATGGCCCATCTTGCATTGGCGTGTAAATAATTCTGTAAAATAATTTTATTAATTAAAATTTATGAACAACATTTTTTATTTATTTATGATTATTAGACATTTATTGATGATTGATTAAATTAAATGAAAAAAAAAATAAAAATTTTGTGTTCAAATTCAAACTCTTATTTTATATATTAATATAAACTCTTACTTAATTCGTTTCTCGGATCGCGGCAACAGCACTCCCTCATTGGGCACTACCACCACTGGCGCCCCACCCAACTCATTGCACAACGAGTTGCCTCTAAACTCAAACTTAAGCGTCTCATTCTCGTAGTTTTTAATTCTTACTTCTTCAACTATTTCGTGACCGACGAGGGAATGCTTCATATTCAAAATAGTAGGTATATACACAACATTCGGTTCCCTTACAACACCCACTATCATTATATCTATACTTAACGAATGTTTCGGTATCAATAAGTGCCAGATTGATTCTGTTATCTAAAATTAACGGACATTTAATATACTAACTAGTTTGGTCAATCACTTTCTATTACATAATATAGGCATTAATTTAAAAAAAAAATGGCAAGTCCAGTATAATGTAGGCGACTTACCTTCAGAGTATTTTATTAAATATGGTTATCGAATATATTATTAAATCTAAGTCATGAAAATTTCTGACGGATATCGCGCTAAATAAATGGAACTTACTCCAGGTGCAGTGGGAGCAAAAGTACATGTAATATCGGTTGACCTGCCACCTTCTAAAAACCCTTTTAGTGGATCACAATGAATTGGGATTAACTCAGGTTTAGCAGATAGCACCATTTCTAATACGAAAACATAAGATTCGCTCGTCGGATTGACCACTTTGAATGTTCTGCAAAATTGTTGTTAAACAGTATTTCTAAACCGTTCTCATTTATAAGAAATTGAAATAACGATCGTATAAATTCCCATGAATATAAAATCTAGGATAAGAGATTAAAATGCTCGTAACATTTAAACATTTTCGGTCGCAATTTAAATGTTTCTTAACGTTTTTATTCATACTTTTGATAACATCCAGATCCGACGACGCTAAATTCAAGAATAGTCAAGTTATCTGGCAGAGGTATGTCCGTAGGTTTTCTTCTACCAGAAGATACATAGTCACTTTCCTCGACTTCCAAATGGCAATATGGGATGAGAGACTTCGCAGTTATTCTTGTAGTAGCAACACGATCATTAGGACTTAAATTGTCTAAAAAAATGAACATCAAAATAAATACGTAATATTACAAATTTAATTAAAGAAACTAACTTCTTTACCGATTATACTTCTCAATCGCACTTTGTAAAAGAACGCATCTAACGGAGCAAATGTTACAGTGAAAACTTGACTTTCGTGCGGCTGTAGACATTTCTTCTCTGGTGTTATACTAAATGGCATATGAAATTCGAACCACGTGTCCACGCTTTGTCTTTCACTATCACCACTGAAAAGAGTGCTGTGACTGGGATCTGGAAAGAACCAATTTTACGCCGCCATTACACAAGCCCCTAAATTCTAATTAATTAATGACTATAATTTTACCCGTTTCATGAGTTTCGGTTGTGGAACATTCTGTTTTACTAGATTCCTCAATACTGTCTTGATGTTTTTTGACCTGAGAAATAATAAAATCTTTTTAAATTAACACTATTTTTGTGGTGAATTAATATACATATGTATAATATAGTATACGAAACCTTACCTTACTAATAGTCATCGGAAATTCTTCATCGAATTGAAAAGTCCACACAATTTTTATAGGAACAATACCTACATTCTCAAAATCGAAATAAAATGTTTGTTTCTGAAATGGAATTTGTATAATAAACCAATAATTCAACAAAATCTGTAGATGATTTAGTGATGTAAAACATTAAATCATTTACCTGATAAATAAATGTATCAGGTAATTTGACAATGGGTTGTAGATTGCAAGAATATTTTATAAATTCTGTTGTAACGGAAATTAATATATACATTAAGTTTGTTGATACTGTTGAAGGTGTTGTAATTTCATCGTGAACCATATTTTCACTTCTTTCATTGATTATTCTGAAACAATATATAAAGAATTATTATTCGAATTCTCATCGCCTTTTTGCCTTCTTTAATTCTTGTATCCCTAAAATTGATCCAATAAAAGATAGTTCAGAGGACTCATAGTATAACTTCATTAGTCTGTATTGTGGTGAAGTCAATAATATATTCAATTACAACATTAATGTTTAATAAAATTTACCTATCTTGATTAAATACAGTAATAGTTTGATTATTAGCCCACGTTCTCCCTTTATTGTTCATCTCATACATGTCATCGTTTATCGCCATTAAAGAACATTCTAATTGCTCCTGAAATTGTATTATGTTAATTTTGCTCTTTATAATGTCTTCTTTATATAAATAATAGTTCATTAATTACTCGTGATAGTTTCGTTTGTTGATCGGAATAGAAAATTACTTCCAAGTCTTTCTCCTCTCCCGGTGAAATGTATCCAATGTTTGGTTTAACAACTATACATTCCAAATTTTCATCCCAAGTGAATTTGTAAACTTTATCAGAGTTATTGGCCATTACTACAGTTCGTCTTTGCAGGGAACATATTTCATTGCCACCTGGTGCATTATTAATATTATTATATTAGGTTATTCGCGAACATGATTTAAATAAATTACACATTTTGCGGCTTGATATGGCCGGGATTATGATGGCTGCAAAGCTATCGAAACATCAGATTAAAAGAGTAAAATATAAATGCAGCGGTAAGCTGCAACATGTTTAAACTATTTATTATTAATATAACAATAAATGCTTGAAGTGTTTTACCAAAATCTAACAAATATTTAAGTACGGCTGGCTCTAACACTTCGACATCGCCCGAACTCTGTTTAATTGAAATAGCAGATTTCCTTTTACTGTGTTTTGCTTCTGCACTTTTGACTTTCTTCTTAGCGTCGCCTTTCGAGCTTGCTGATGCAGAAAACCTGATTTTTACAATAACTTTAATAATGTCACATAACAATTGTTTTAAACAAAAGTTTTAATAAAAATCCCTACGCAGTAGATTCTTCTGAATCCAAAGGCAACATATCTAAACCAAGCAATATAATATCTTCCATAAACGCTTCAGCTTCACATAAAACCTGAACATTAAAAACTTTCATTAATTCATTCATCTACTAAATGATGATGATTACCGCAAATATTACTTATGTTAATATTAACCGTGAAAAATTCAAATGGATTATTTTCAATCGTTATTTTTACATGACATTGCACTTTGCCTCTTCTATAGGGATCGAAATAAATATTCATTGTACAAACTTCATTCGGACTTGTTACAACTTTAACGTTCTTATTGTCTGTAATTTATGGATTCAACAATTACAATTGTAGCGTGTTATGTTTGAAATACGAATGGAAAATATTTAACCTGAAGCCTTTAACATGTGCGCACTATCTTCTGCTGCGTGTAAAGAAAACATTAGCTTTTCATCAGTTTGTTGTATGACTTTCAAATGGACTACACATTTAGTATTAGTTATATTCTTAAATGCCATAGATTTTTGTGAAGATGAACCAAGACAGGTTACAGGAAGACGGATGACACCGAATTTAGGTGGTTTAATATTTGGTAAAATAAATTCTATTCGTGGTATAACGCCTTCACCAACTAAACAAATTTTGTATGACTCTTCCTCGTTATCGAGAAGTTTTAATTTGATTTCAAGCACAGCTCGGTATTCCTTAAATAAATTGTTAATTAAAACATGTTTTAAATTTAATCTAATTCTATTTCACAGGTTTACCTTGAGTGCTTTTGGTGCAAAAACAATATCCAAATTTTTATGCAGTAATGGTTCTATGGTAGCTTCATATTTCTTCAAATAAAAAATTTCTTTAGTCGTGTTTGCTTGATAATGCATTACCATATTTAATACACATGGGACTAAGCCATTGTTGTACAGATCTATTGTTGCTGTGTATGTTGTATTTATTGTCACGCAGAAGAAATGTAATGCCACTGTGTCTTCAGCGAGGACACAGTGTGGTGAGGACTGGAATTTCATATTCATAATGTTTAGAATTATATTAGACTTTACAACTCTATTATTTTCTTTTTCTATTAATTAAAATATAGTAAGTACATTGTATCTACTTCAAATATTATTTAGGTTTAATTATTCGGATTCGAAATATATAAAGTAGTCACCTCGCACACATTATAATCGGACAAACTATTCACAATTAAATGCTCTCTAAACGTAGTCTCCAAATTCCATATATCCAAAACAGGCATAGCGCCTGTGCCAGCTAATTTGAGTGGAACACCATCAGCCTCCGCAGGACTGGTGTCACTTACAATAAAATTAATTGTCTCCTCAAAAAGACGTGCCTCATTAGCTAGAAACTGTACTTGTATGGTGCGACTTCCACCTGGTTCTAATAAGTTGTCTTCATTGTAAACCACAAAATTACCACATTTTATTGGTGGGATCCTTATTCTGTAAAAAAAAAACTACAGTTAATTATATATTATTTATTATACTAGGTCACATGACCACACTGCAGCCTTAGATAAATGACTCTTCATTCAATCAGTTACAGGATACTGGAAAAACATGACTGGGATGGGTCCGCAATCCACTCAATATAGGGTAATATAATATAACAGTCTATTAACATACTTATTATCTTTTCCTCGTGACTTTTCAAATAGCCCCATGGATTCTTGTCTATATTTTTCAGGTACAACAATTTCATATGTGAATGGACATTTGCTTGTATTATTTATTATAAGTTCTCTCACAGCGCCAACTCCGACGGGTATAATATGAAAATTAAGTTCCCCAAGAGGAAATAGAGTGAATCTATTGGGAATAATACAAAATATATTTAAAATAGTGAACAATTTTTAAAGATATAAATTTTAAAATGACACAAACTTACGTATTATAAAATGAAGCAATGGTAATATTGATAGGAAATTTGGCGACAATAACTTGTTCAATATTTCCATCGAGTAAATAACATGTGAATGCTGGTACATTATGTAAGTCAATGGACGCTGCAGGCGAGCATTGAAAATCGATAGATATCATTCTGCCAGGCGTTAGAATCCCATTTTCTTGAGAGACTTCCATAGAATTTAATAAATTCGGATAAGGAAAATTTTTTACTTTCCTTAATCTACATCAAACAAATTATATTAATATATACATTGTATTCTAATTCTCACATTTGAATTTTATTTACATACTTATAGTATATATTATATTTTCCTCTATTATAAAGATATAAATCCTGCGATACTGTGGAATTAACTTTAACATTTCCATAGTTGAGATATTTTTCATTGTGACCATTATAAATACACTCGACAAGAACATCGTAGCATTCCGCAGAAAAATACATTATATCCGTAATCATTGCTTCACCGCGTCCTTTTGAGTCAAATATCTAAAATGATTAATAACAGCTATTGTTCGCGGTTTTTACATTAGAGCACATCTAGAATACAAACATATAAAGAAATCTTACATCAATAATTAGTTCCCTCCTAGATATTACACCAACTTCACAAGCGATGTAAGTAATAGGAATAACTTCATTGTCATTAGCAGAAATAACACCGGTCGTGCGAGAAATTATAAAGTTATCTTTAAACATTTCTGGGTTTCTTATTTTCCACATTATAGGCAAAATAGAATCGTTCTTAACAATAATTCTATCATCTTCTCTGCGGTAAAGTAGCATTTTACCATAATCTGTAATAAACATAACTTCTTTTATCTCTCTTACCGAATCAAAACAACTGACAAAATGTAAAACGATCGCAACCTCGTATTATTAAAACAATTTTTTAAATTCTTACCAATATGTTTCATAAGGGGCAAAATCACAATAATAGGTACGACGCCCTCACAAGACATTTCAATTTTGATCATCTCAGGATTATCCTTGACACTAAATAGTAGTTCATTTTTAAAAACCCCAACTACTGTCGGTGCTGCAGTTATTTTTAATTTACCTCTATCTTCGGGCTGTATGAAAATAATACTGCTAAATACAAGATTTAAAAAAAAATGTTTTTTTATTCTTATATTTAGATCACTTACGTCCAGATTCATATGCTCATGATCAAATTCAAATATATTTGATTCGTGCAAAAATTGAATATCAATTTTAGATGTCATTAAGGATGAATTCCTAATATGTATATAACTTTCTTCTTCATAAGTCCTAAAAAATATTATATTCAATTGTTATCATGGCAAAGTGCTATATAGCAATGTGTAGTTAAGTATACCTATGATTTCCTATAAATATTGGACCAAATTCAAATATTTTTAAGTCATCGATAAACGTATTCTTATAACGCTCCCCTACAACCCTTCTTCGAACAAAGTTTTCGAACATTTTCTTCGGCCTAGCATCCAATCTGGAAAGAAAAAGTTTTAATTAACAAATAAATTACATTCTGATCATTTATGAAAATAAATACCTAGGTATATCGCAAATTCCTGATGCCTTGATTGTTATTCTGGATTCGGGCCACCCACTGACTTCAACAAAACGTTCTAAACTATAAGTTCCTTCAGCCGTTGGATTAAATGAAAATTTGAATCTTACTAGATCTCCCGCTTGTAACACAATTCTAGTATCATGTTCTACAACATATTTGTATTAATGAATCTACAATTATTTATAAGAATAGCTATAGATAGTTGATACCATTACGAACTAACCATAAAATGATTTAACTTTTTGAACAGGCAAAGGATAATCTGATTTATCACTATCGTCTGTCATTCTTGAGGTTGAAGTAACCTCATTAGTTGACAATAACGGCGAAACGACCTAAAACGGATATAGGCAGTAATTTGATACTTATAACCAATCAAATAAAACAATAGCTTGAAATAACATACTTTCTTTCCGCATACACAATGCCAATTAGATAATATCTCTATTACATTATCTTGATTTATATCTTCAAAATTAAAATTTGCATATTGATTACATTCACATTTATTAATCTGAAATAGAAAACCTAAATTTGATCTTAATAATTTTACCATAAGGATTATAGATTCGAAGAAAATAAAAAAATATGACGAAACACAATATTTAAAAGTTCAAAAAGGTTCAAAATTTTTTCAAAAAATTTAAATCAATAATTACTAAGATTTACAAAAAAATGTCCTATCCAATCTAATTATCTCAAATCTTTCCCTAAAAATGTAGATTTAGAATTACAATGAATGAAAAGACAATGAATTTTGTGGTGAGAGTGGTTAAAATGGGATTACTAATGTCATACTTACAACAGGTTCGTCCAAGAACTTGAGCTCCAAACCTTGAACTGTAAGAATTTTTGGCAATGATTTTGGTAATAGTACCGTGTATTCTTTATGTTCGATCGGATTTTCAAGTATGTTTATTTCTTTATCGTCCCTCAAAGCTTCTCGTATTACTGGTGAATTAGCGAGCATGTTTGCCAATGCATGTTTATATTGTATGCATGAATACGTTAAAATTGTTAAAGGGAAACCTCTTTCTTCATCATAAATCATACATGATTCCTGAAAATTTAAAGTAGTATTAATAACATTATTTGTATAAATTACAATTGTTTATTCACGCACTTGTTGGTCCAACTTCTTTTTAGCTTTCTTCTGTGCTGCGCCAACAACTTGTCCATTAAATGAAAATAATGGTGATCCTATATCACATTCTTCGACCAACCAGTTATTTGCAATATTGATTAAATGTTCATACGTATTCTTTAGGTAGTCGTTATATTTGACATTCATTAATAAATAATCACTCATTTGTTTACCTAAACACCCACAAAAAGTGTATTAGAATATTAAAGCACATAGTCTAGTTAAACCAATAAGCTTTGACTTGACATAAAACTGACAAACCTGTTTTTAAAATGGATCTTTTAGAGGTAACAGTTGGTTCTTCTTTCTTAGTTAATTTTTTCTTGGAATCCGACAAATGAATAGGTGTAGCAGATTTTACACTTCGTTCTGAAACAAAGGCAGTTAAAAAAACTTCTTCATGTAAAAGGGACCACTCCATAATATGCCACATACCTGTCAAACTATTTATATTTGCATCTACAGAATTAGATTGGTAGCTGAAAGAAACATAATTTAAACCATACGGAACTATTTTATGAGAATTTTAAATGAAGTTATCTAACCAAATATTAGTTTGATCCAAATGACGTTTTCTTCGCGCCTCCAAACCATGGCGTATGTATATAGCCTTAACATCGTTAGGAACGTTTTCAAATTCCTCCTCATCCATTTCTTCCAAATTTTTAACAATATCATCAATTTCAGCAGCAGTATACTCCTTAGGTGAACTAGAAATTTAATCCACAACCAGAATGTTAACTATTCATGCAAATATAGCACTTACAAAAATTGTCACAATCTCCATACTAATCATCATAAACTTCTCTCTAAACTACTTAAACTTACTCGGGATCATGTTCACATTCCTTCTGCACTTCCTCATAATGTTGAGCCCACCTATGAAATTCTGAATGGCAAAGCACAAGGTGTATATTTGGAATAGTGCGTTTACATTTTAAAATTAGGGTAAGAACAAACGGAGCACTCTTCAACACTTGACTCGTTAACGTATCCACAACGAATCCGCGTGAAAATGCATCGTCACTGAAATATTCTGTTAACAAATCCAATATGTGATCCTACAAATTTACACCATTGAATTAAAACAATTAAAATAAATATAGAAAACAACGCAAATATTATTATAATAACATAATTACTAACTGTATTAAGAAAACTGGATGATCCATAAGCCGTTTGAGAACCTAAAGAGGAAGATGTAGGTGATCTGTTTTTAGTTTTATTTTGAGCTTGTTTCCCTTTTGAAGTTGGTATATTTTTAGAATTATTTATAGCTTCCAATTTTCTAAAAACTATTTCATAATCTTCCTCATCTTCTGGGTCATATTCTGAAAATTTTATTTTTAAATTATTTAATTAACGCTAATACCAGTTTTGTATTATAGAATTTCATATTCACTATATTGGCTTAAAAATTGATAAATTTCTAAAATGGCTTATGAGTCACTGACCTTCAGTATGCTCTGGGCTTTGTATAACGACTTTCGATGCTGTTTTGCTGATACTTTCGTACATTTCATCAATCAACGTCATAATAATATCTTTTGCTGGTCCTACACATACGCAAAGAGCACGTGCAATACATAAATCAATATTAACCACGGGAATTGATAATTTTTTACCAATACAGTATGCTATCTCTTGAAAATTGTTTTCTGGAATAAAGTAAATATTAGAGATAGATTATTTTTTATTAAATGTATTAGTCTAGTTGTAGAGCCCCGTTTGTGGACCCAATAAATAAATAAATAAATTAGCTCTTTAAAATTCTAAGGTTTAGAATACTGAAAAATATTTCCAACAATTTAACTTTTTTAGTCTTAATTAGCATTAATTGAATTTATTTAGTGTTAATGTAATTAAGTAACTAATTAATAAAGAGAACAGTAATTACCTTCACAAGGAGACGCATGAACAAAAATAATGATCCCCTTCATTCCATTTTGATTTTTCTCAACATCCCCTACATTAACCGCTTCCAAACATTCTTTCAGAGGGTCTACTTGGGCTTCTTTTAATTTTAAAATTTCATCTAAAACAGTTCACACATTTCATTATAATTACTGTTGATATTTTTTTTAATTACAGCTTTTATAATTATATGACTGTTTAACCTCTTAATATTTCTGCTTCTGTCCTTATTGGTTGAATATTTAATGTACGCGTTGATTGTAAATGTTTTGGACTTTTACTAGCAGTGCCCTTTCTGAAAATTAATTCGTATAATTTTGAGGTAAGCTTATCTAAGCAACTTATAATCTTTAATACACGCTGACTGTTTAAGAAGTGTATATCTATGAAAAATATATTTAAAAATATATTACTTCGAAGACGTTGTAGATTTTTTGCCCGTAGTCCCGTAAACACCTCGATTTTCCTGATCCATAACGCTGCGGAATAAAGGACATATTAGCATAATTGAAATTATATTTTGGAACTAAATTTAACAAGCTCTTACACTCTAACTCGATCTTTAAGTTTATCGCAAAATTCAACTATTTCTTTTGGATAATAAAACCCCTGTTTCATGACTGGCACCAGCATCATGTCAAGTTTATCGTAATATTTTTGGAGCATATTATATATTTCTTCTTCCTCTTTCCAACGTCTGAAATTTTACTAGAATAAATCAAAAATTACACTTAAATATAGAATCTTTTTCCAAATACAGAAATATATTAATAACAATAAAGGCCAAATATATTTTTTATCTAATCTGTGTCTAATTTAACAACATATTCAAATAAAAGTAAATTATATAGATTTTGGTCCTTCAAGCCGGATAAATATAAAAAAGTTTTAGATTACCACTTTAAATTGCAATAATAATAAAATTAAAATAAATCTCACGTATCACAATGTGACATAATAAGTTCAGTCGGAAATATGCAAGGATTTGTTATTCCAAAAAATATATCTTTCGTCTCAGAATACGGTAGTGTAGGTGGAAAATTAATTTGTGTTCCAATAACTTGTAGTCGTGGGCATAGACCCTGCCCTCTTATAGGAATTGTCATTCTGTTTGGGTTCATATGAAATCTGAATATTAATAAGCCTTCATATATCATCTGAAAAATGAAATGTAAAATCCAAGGTTTGTTATACAAAAGTAACCGACCCTTTATGCGTGTTTTACGTAAGGTAAGGCAATAAGAAAATAAAAATTGCATATTAAAAAACTAACTTCAACTGCAGGAATAAAAGTAATTCGTAACATTCCTCCTTCATTGTACTCATATTTTCCTGAAGTATCATGAACTGTTATGGGTATAGGCCCAGGAGTCCTTAATCTTAGTGTAACCCACCAAACACATGTAGTTTTGCCTCTATAAATATTTTTAAAGGTTATCTTTGTAAAATAAAATAAAAATACAATCGTTAGTTACAGAAAACTTACACATTTTTAATTGGAATGTAGACTTCCATTTTATTGCCACATTTCACTAAACCAAAATCAATATTAGTAATATTTGATACTAAAAACGGCACAGAACATATTGCTTTAATTTGAATTGGTATCGTCATGCCATATGGTACCTATGGATGAAGATAATTTTCATTTATTCCGATTAATACAAAATAAATATATATAAATACATTTATATATATTATAATAATATTAATATTAAATTAATAGAATATTTTCCTGTCCTTTCCTGCCCTGTTGACGTATTTATAAAGATATTTTGAGTTAATTTAAAACGCCTTATGCAGCTTATTCTCGCGTTTATTTTGAGTAATTAAAAAAAGTAGTTGGCACAAACAACACAGTTTTGTTGCGACTACGATGGCTGTATCATATAAATAAAAATAAATAGTAAGAACCACTTAATCTTTTAAATTATTTAAATCTATTCACAAATAGCTTCAAAAAAAAATGGAAAACGCATCACCTCAAAATTGATAGTAATATCAACATATTCCTCTAATTCTGGAAAATCTTCTGAGGTTGGCGCAAATGTGATTTCTATCTTACCAACTTCCCCAGCTTTGAGTTTACCCCACAGTTTTAAACCTAACCACGTAGGAATTACACTTCCTTTACTTAAATTAAATTTTGTTACTGCTGGGCCGTAATTGGTAATGTCAGCGACGCATTTAGCCTAAAATCAGAGCGATAATACTTTATTATTATATCTCGGATTTGATTTTTCTCATTACTCTCAGATTGAAATATGGCTATTAAAGGTGAAAAAACTTGCCGTTGTCCCAGTAATAATAACACCAAAATCTACAAGAAACGGTATTGTCATAAATCCAGATATCACTTGATTGGTCCTTGTAAGAAATTTATCCATGATTTCTGGTCGTTTGACAATGTAGTTTATTGCCAACTGTCTCTCAATAGCTAAATCTATATCCATTATTTCCGGGTATTGATCCTTTAAAATATATTTTATGTGAAACCTGTTTAAACTTTAAAATTAATTAATAGTAATTTAATATTAACCTCAGCTGAACATATATGCCATTCGCGCAAAGAACGATCAGCGAAACAAGCCTCGAAACCAATATTAGAACTACGATTCTTCTTTCTATTTAATATCTGATTTATAACTTGTAAATACTCGTCTGTTAAACATGCTATAGCTTCGTACCCAAAAGACGATGGTAACTGAAATTTATTACAAGACTTATAGCTGGAGTAACAAATAGTAAGAGAAAATTATTCATAAAAAATACCTTAACAATGTTAGGTCGATTCAACGATAAATGAATTTGTGGAATTACACCCCAACCCATAACATCAATGGGCATGCAAGGAAGATGCCCAATTTCGAGTAAAAACATTCTTCTGAACAAACCAATTATTCCAGGTTTCACGAGCACTTTTATATGTACAGTTTCCAGGCTTTGCAACATTTTATCATTAGGCTCAATGCTAATAATTGACGCTTCTAACTCATTGAAAGGTGGCTGGTCGTTTAAATAGGTCGTAATATGAAAAGGAACTAAAGACGTGTTAGTTATTTGTAATTCTTCTATTGCGTTATCATAGAAAACTCTTATGCCAAAACGCAGTTCATGAGTATTTAATGCGTAACCCAAATCAGCACTTTGGCCTGTTATTAAACACGTCTCAGTTGGTCCGCCTAATACGTTACATTCCAGTACAGCTTTGACATTAATATCTTGTGGAGGTTTGAAGATTACATGAATGTGCTGCAACTCATGTGGCTTTAGCACTCCTCGATGTGGTACCAATTGAATTATATCATTAATTAAATATCTGCTATACTCATGTTTGCCAACAAACTTATATTTCCAAGCAAAGTCTTCTTGTTCATGTGCATTTATCATTGGTATTGCTTTATTGACAACTTTGTCTATAGCAGCTTTACTATCTTCTAACATTGTTGTTCTATCTAAAATTGGTTGAAGTTTGCAATCGTCGTTTGAAGATGTTGTTTTTTCTAACAGTTGGTTTTTGTTTTTGCTTTTCAATTCTTCAAATATTGGCTGTTAACACAAAATTAATTAATTCATTTTTATTTTAAATTGTTGTAATAAAATAACAATAATATAATATAATTATTAATTACCATTTCAATTTTATTTATACAGCACTTTTTCCATACAAATTTAAAACATACAACGAGAGGAGTAGTATTTTGAACTTTGACAATTTTGCTTATTGTATTTCCATTTAAAACGCAATTAAAATCTAACCGTGGAGGAATAATGCTCAAATTGGGAAAATTTATTTTGCCTATTAATTTCACGGCATCCTGTAAATAATATTGAATTACAAATTTAATACTTATTAAGTTACTATATCGTCGAACTTAATTTAACAAACTTTTTAAAAAATATGCGATTTACTGACGAGTGTGTTCTGTTTTCGTTTTACTGCTATCGTTAGTCTAGGTCAGTCTCCCTGCGACCGCAATAGCTGTAACGTCGAACTCTTTCGTAACATCGGATTAAAAAAGATCAAAGTGAACGCAATAGCAGGCCGCAAAAGGTATTTTAAAGTAAGTGTGAGTTAGTAAAACGAAAACCAAGACATATAGTATAACTGAAGTTAGTTATAGGTCTAGACTCTAGACTTTGTGAAAAGATGAGAAAAAACTATTTATTGTAAATTACCTTATTTTTGTGTTCTTTAAATTTAACTTTTATAATATCTATGTAAGTTTTAGATCTCAATGAAATGTGTTTCGTAGTATCCAACAATATTTGAATCTTCATAACTTCCTGATCTGCCAAATTTATTTCCACATAACTACAGAGGTTAAAAACCGCTTTCAGCATATTTATATCGTGGAAGAAGTTCAAAGGCGATTTTCTTAAAGGTTCAACTGGTTTTAATGTTAGATAATCTATGAATAAGACGGATCTTTGTCTGTCCAGTTTTGTAGAAATGTTTGTTAAACTAAGATCGCTTTCATTGTAGCGTATGCAACAACATGCGTGCTCTTCTTCTGCGGGAATTTTGTAACTCTCTTTCTGGATCAAATAAAACGGCGGTTTCAAGCTAATATCCATGTCTAATGGTAATCCTGAGACATTTTTGATTGTCACTATATCTGAAAATTATTTTAAATCCCTGAATGATTAATGTTCTGACTATATTCAAAAGTCTCAAAAGCCTCTTTGTTAAAATTAAATTCGGTCGATATAAATTTTTACTATTTAAACAAAGTAAATATTTGTTTTGGGTAAAATATGTTTGTGTAGGCCTTGTCCTAATGTACAGAATGTGTTAGGTTGGATTCAGGGCATTTTGCATATGTATAAAAAAGTCACTTGTGTTAGCGCAAGCGAAGATGTTTATTTTTCTTACGACTTGTTTATCTATAAAATATATTTATTATTTATAATTTTACGGCGTGTCAATATATTGCAGAAAATGTAAGTTACCTGTCAGTTTGTAAGTCTCATTGTAGGGCCCATATTCATATTGAAGTCCAACCATTATAGGATTAATTTCAACTTTGGGATCCACAAATTCCCCAATAATATCAATATCAAGAAGTAATTCTTTCTTATTTATACCCTCAATATTACCGAATAAGAACCATCTTTCTATGACAGTTGTAGCTTTATTCGCAACACCCGATATTATTAATTCAACTTTCTCTTCTGCTGCCATTTTTAATATCCTCGGTTCCAATTTATAAAATGACCTGAAAATGTTATATTTATACTTGAAAGGGCCAATTTAGATTGTTTATACAACTTTTAATTAATCCTAATTTCTTCTAAAGAAGACTGAGGGAAGATCGGAGAGCCCACACAATATTTTAAATTAATTTATTATTATTTGAAGACACCACGACTAGATGTATACTCCTTTAAAATTCTAAAGTGTTAACAAAAGTCGCTCTTAATTTTCCCTCCAAAACTCGGCTATAAATCTTAATAAAGATTACACCACTGGAATGAAAATTAAAACAAGAAAGGTTACATGGGCTACATGAAATCGTTGTCTTGAAAAAACTCACATAGAAGCAGATTTAGTTTTTGGCGGTTTAATATGTTCACACCACTCTAATGAATGAAGTCTGGAGCCTTTATTTTCCATTGTAACTTTGTATATAAATGGTATTGTTGTAAAATAACGCCCAATTGTTAAAGTTTCCTGTGATCCTCCAATCAGGATGCTTGTACCAAATCCTGTGGCTGATATTGGTATGTACTACAAATATCAATTAATAAGATAATTGTAGAAGAACTTGTTTTCTAAATTTGTTTTTAATCATAAAAAAGTAACTTACCATTTCTTTGACTTTCTCAAAATCAAGATGTATTTTGTTTTGATATGAAGCTGCGTCATTTAAATAAAGGATAACATTTAATACCGTTTCTGATTCAGGCGCCAAAACCCCCGAATTTGGTTCTATTTTCCATTTATTATCTTTGATGGGCTAATAAATATTAGAAGAAGAAGAATTTTTTATCACACGAGAAGTTAACAAACAAAATAAACTATGTATAAATTTATTAGATTTATGAAAAGCTTAAAAGTAACTTACCAAAAAAACCTTGAAATTGACGCAAAGAGGAGAATCATTTGTAATAATCAAAGTTTTCTCTGATCTTGTCAATAACTTCACTTGTCCCCAATGCAGGGCCATTGGTGAACAAGTTATTATGGGTCGGACACCGATCACTCTCACGTGACATATCACAACAGGTGTAGACAAACCAAATAAATGCAACCTGAAAAATAATATTTTAAATACACATTTTAAAACCATTGTGCTTCCGATAAGAGTTGGATATGGGAGAAGAACACTTCAAGGGTGCAGAAATAAGTGAAAGACCATTATAACCCGGATAATGAAACAGATAAAGACGCGAGTAGACGAAATGAGTCTTTTATCAACCTGGACGATGCACATTAATAATACTTGTTCTTACATGACATCCAATTCGTGTACACCATAATCTGAGCAATGTATAATAACAGGAAGAACAATTCTCTCGTTTGCTTTTATAATTCCCTCTTTTACTTTTATAAAACATTTTAATGGAGAATTTTCCTAAAATTATACATATATATCAAGTACCTTTACGTTGTTTCACCTTTACTAGATATTAGATTAATAAAAAAAACAACTTACGTCAGGTTCTTCAGCAGTAAAATACCCATCAAATTCATTAGGCACTATAATCAGATCATATTCATAGGGATGATCAACAAAACAGGCTCTTAAATTAATATCGGGTGCTGGAGTGAGATTTGGTACCATAGCATTAAAGACTACGGGCAAAACGATTGGTGGGCTATCAGATTTATCAAACTCCAACTCTATCGCCGTTGTATAAGACCGAATTAAGTTAGCGCATAATGTGACCTACAAATCAATCAAATATTAAATAATATATATTGATAATAATAATTCAATTATATATATATACAACGGTTTTGACTGAGACCTCTCCGTAATTCTGTTACTTCACAGGTATTGGTAATACTATAAAATAGCCCGCATTCAAATGTTTAATGTCATACGGTCGTTGTAGCCAATTGTATCTAGCCTTATTTGCAATAAATTAAGAACAAATATAAAATGTACTTTTAATCGTTGAGAAGACTTCGATTCAATATTAAATTTGTAAGGTTCAATCTCAAACTCTCTCGGCCATTCAGGTATAGCTGGCTTAGGCTTTTCAGTTACTGAAAAATCCTGTAATGTGTAACTGCTAATTTCAGGACCGTCAGTTGATATTTTAACCGTTGTTTTAACTTCTACATCAGATTCGTTGATCACGTCAAACTCTAAAGTATTAGGGACACCTGTAAAAGAAATTTTTGTTTCAGTCATGATTCAAGGAGGGATTCTTATTATCTTTCCAATAGAAAAAAAATATCTAAATGGTACCTACATTTTAAAGTTTTTTTTTTGCGTAAATTCAACTTTGAAGCCCTAGTATCAATTCTACTTAACACAAACTTTTAGGAATAAAATGTTGTTAATTAATAAAAGACCATTGTTTTTATAGTCTTATACATTTATAGAAAGATTTTAAAAATATATATATTTGTCAGCACAAGATAATATGAACATAATATTGTGACTAATTTTTAAAATCAATATGTGTAGGATATAATTTCTAACAATAAAAGATACATTATAATATCTTACCCAAGCTAACATTCCCAAAGTCCAATTTTGGTACACTGAATGACAAAGATGGATATATTAATTCACCTCTAAAAGAAAGAGATAGGAAATTACCATAATAAAAAGAATAACACACGTATACATTTTTTTAAAAATACTAACTTCAAATAAAGTTTTAAAACAACATCAGTTTCGTTAATTAAAAAATTTACTTCTTCAAAAAACGGCCCTTGATTTGAGTTACAAAAGCCTACACAAAATAATTTCTCTTCACGTGGAGAAACGCAGTTCTTATGCGGATTGCACGTTATTTTGCTTCCAAATAAAGTCGGTATATCTTTGTAAACAACCAAACCTCCAATATGACCTAGAAATAATACAATATTAAAATAAAATTTATTCCAGATAAACCGAGAGACCCCACAGCTACCTTCATATAATTTAACATTAATTAAATTTGTTATTTTAGGTTAAATTTTATTGTATCATTTTTCCTACTGTTCAGTTTTTCTATTATACAGAATGTTTCAATTGGAGCATGTTCAGAGTCGAAAATATAGTATTGAGTAATAATATTAATAGATTGACACAATATTTTTATACCAAACTTCAGTTGTTTTGAATTACTCGATATAGTACTGATGTGTAGCAAGCGTTTTGAAATTAACCCAATAACAAATACGGAAATTTACCTTTATTAAAAGCAACAATTTCGTAATTATAAGTTTTATTTATAAAAACGTGTCCCATATCCAAGGTCTCCACGTTCAATTGAATTGCCGGAGGTAGGGAAGTTCCAACTAATTTTAATGGTATTCTGTCAGGTAAACCATCTACATCGAAATAGGCAATAGATTCGAAGTCACCTATTCGTTTTGGTGAAAATGTAATTGTTATATCTGTCGCCTGATTAGGCCATAGTTGTCCTTTCTGTAAGAATGATTAACAAAACGAAATTATGTGAAAGTGGGTATCAGAAAAGGGCGGCGTAGTTTGAATAGAGGAGTCAGATAAGAAACACAACTCGACTTTGGCAGAATTGTCTTTAATAGATATCTGAGGCCATTAATAAAAGAAGAAGAAGGAAACACAACCAATAGACGTGCATGCATGCGTTATATCAAAGCGAAAGTGGTAGGTTAGACCACTGACGCTCCATAGTAGGTTAATCCTGATAAAAACATGGGCAAGTATATTATTTATCTTAATTAAGGTTAATTAATCAACGCGCTTGTTTCTCGTGATTTCTTCTCGTCATATGTCTTTCCGAAATCTCGTAGATTCTAATTATGCGAAGAGTTTAAAGAGCCTATGTGAAGACAATTTTGATTTTGATTAAAGTGTACGAGCAAAACAGATTGGAACTTAAAAATAAATACGAGCCGGTAATATCATATTTTTAAAAATCAATATGGAACTAACCAAGGGAGTTACAGAAAAATGCGTGTCAGTAAAGAAGAATGTCTCATCAGCAGCTAAAGCTTGTATTTCATCGTAAAGTATTCTAGTATATACTCTCTCGTGTCCATCGCTTTTCAAAACGTCAAATTCTTCTAAATCCCTGCACTTTTTCGACTCACTCTCTTTCATTTTATAATATACTGTCGCTAATTTTATTTTATTTTCAAAATCTGTAATTTGTATAAACGTATTATTGTCTTATCAATTAGTATTGTAAAAATATACAACATCCTTTAAAATTTAAACCGATTATTTTCGGCTTAAGCCCACCTTCCCTTCATTATCATCATCTCTTTAATCTCTTAATCTATAAGATTTCCCCTCGCCAAATTACAAAATGTTTACCTGTTCGTACGTTTTCATTATTCATACAAAAATAATTAAGTGCGTTTGGCGATTTATTCGTGATCTTGAATGTTACTTGACGCACCATTTTGTTATAAGTGTCCAGAAACCTAACAGTTTCTTTCTCCAATTCGATTCTAACAGTATATGTCATTCCTTTGAGATTTATGCAGAAATTTTCGCCTAAAAATATATGAGATACCAAATAGAGAAATTATTGATAATAGGAAGGTCGATGATGAAAATAATTTATAATAAATGGGATAGTAAGCCGAAAAAAAACTTTTAAATCAATTACTACTACAGATGTTTGCCAAATTCTACGACAACCCTTGTTGAAACTCCAATCCACACGATGATGATGTCAAGTGTCAATAAATGTATCATATATTACCAGTTTCCAAAACAGCATTCAGAAAGCCATTTATCTCACCAAATTTAAACGTTTTCAATGAAATTTTAATTTCAACTTTCTCATTTGGTTTTACTGATACAGACTTCGGATTAACATAAAACGGGCTGCAATATTTCAAAGAGTAAAATATTTGTGTTACTTTATTTCTGCACTAAATTAATGTAAAAAAACTAGTTGATTACCATCTCGTAATTAACGTAAACGAAGCAGCCGTAATTCCAATATTACGAACTAGTATCGATGTTGTTTGCTCAACTTTCAATGGAGTGTTTGGAATAACTATCTCGTCGGGAAAATCGAAAACTGGTCTGGGGCCCATTCCTACAAATAAACCAGTATAAAGACTACAAGGGTTATAATACTAATTAATTCCTATTTGTCAATATCTGCAAAGAATTTTGAATATTCTTTTGTTTTATTCTTTATTTTCATTTGTTTTATTTGTATTTCGATTAAATTATACACTATATGAATAGGTATAGTTTTATTTAGAATATATATTATATTATATTTAAGTGCATGTTTTTATATAGTAGTATCTCTAGTAGCTCTATTACCTATTTCAAACTCATCGTATAATCAACATGTGAATGAATAAAACTAAATAAAATGAATAACTGGATCAGACTTACCAATAAAAAGCAATAAATATTCATCTTTCTCAGTATGGAATGTAACTTTGTGTATATAATCTTCATATCTTTGAGGAGTAAACGTAACTAGAAATGTTACACTCATGCCAGGAGCCAAGCGAGACAAGAATTTCCCGCCATACGGTTTTATGGAAAAGTACGATGATTCTTCATAGATCATGTTGAGGAACGCCGGTGACTGCAGTTTTTATTTCTTAATTAATATTAAAGTATCGTAATATTGATATTCCCAATTCATACAGCACTTTCGACTTCAAACGTTCAAATGTATTACCCGGTATATAAAATGTATTGCATAAGGAATATTGTTACATACATATTACTTAATATTGTATTATATTTATGTACTTATTAATTACTTACTATACTATATAATATATATACTTATATTTATGTAGTGAATCTTATATTTACATCTCGTTTACATGTTTGACGATAATTCGCTAATATACAATATAAATGTTGCAAAAAATGTTATCAATTATATCAAATTTTAATACTACGAACAAAAGTAAGCAATATACGCCGCCTTTCGCACAGATTATATTTAAATGTCGTTTCTAATTTAATTCAATTTACCTTGCTGTTGTTTAAAACAGAAAATTTTCCTGTAATTGCTTCATTACGTTTAAAATTTTGAAAAAGTAAAAGTCTCGGTGTAAATAATAAAACATCCTCGCCTTTGCTGTTAGATATTTTGTTAGGAATTTGAAGGTCTTTTAAATTGTTTATTCTTTCGGTGTAACTGAGACTCAATTCCTTTCTATATTCGGAAGGTATAATCTGAAATACGACTCGTACTTGCATTTCTAATAAGTAAATCTTACAATATATTAAAAAATATTAGTTTAATCAAAATATAAATTTTATCAATAAACATTTAAAATATATATTTAATAACCTCCAGAGATATTCCCGCCATCTTTTTCGTCGAAAGCAAATGATATAATTCTGCTGTATAATATCCATTTTCCTCGAATTTTTTCAACAACTCCATAAAGAGCAATCAGAACAACGCTTATACAATTATCAAAATTGACAATTATAAATAAATATTTTTTTAATTTTAACAATAATATGTTGCTACGATTATATATCTCCCTCAACATTTTTCTAAGAGTAAATGTTTCAGGCAATGAAACGAGAATGAACTAGATAATCTCGACATGCCCTAATAAATTTATTAAGCTTTTAAAGTAATAACCTTTTTTTTCCTAAGCATCCGTATGATGAAGTAGGTATCAATAACGATAGAATGAATAATTTCGCGAAATATTGCTCGTTTGCGAGAGGGCATACTTACGACAGCAGCCAAGAGTGCGGAAATAGCTTTGCGTTGTAATTTTAGTGGAATCAGGGCAAAGCGAACGCGGCCACGGACAGAAATAGAGGCACGAGCGTGTTCACGCTGTCAATTTCATCCGGATAGGGTACGTGTTTCTCTGCAACAGTCGACTGTACGAACGTGCAAAGTCCCGTCGCTGGTGTCGACCGATGCACCAGATGATGCCATCTAACCAATTGCATAATGCATTGCGCGTGAAGTGATAATGTGCTCGTGTTTACTTTAAAAATATTTGAAACTGGAAAAAGTGTTTCTTAATTAATTAAAGTTAAGTGCTGAAATGTGATAATAGTTATTCATGAATTTTGCCAACTGAATGGAACATTTGATATTTTGGGATGTGTACCGGAATAAGTCCGCTCGAGACATGACGTGATTTCGTACGGAATTTCAAAAGAGTTCCTTAAGACACTCAACTGTACTTGCTTTATAAATAAAATATAATTTAATAATATTAAAAAAATATATTATAGAAATATGAATTAGTATGATTAGAAATTGGCAAAGAACGCTTCGCTTAGATCGCATGTGGCATCGCAGCTGATAATAATAGAAATGTAAGTCGCTGCTATAAACCTACATAAAATTATAGTTACTGCAATACTCATTATACGACAGTATCGTAGCTGTTTGTATGTACGTTCTCTATGATATGATTCTGAAAATATCAACTAAATTGCGCGCACCTGTTGTCAACTAATTTATTTAGTCGAATAAAATAGCCACCTGACCAATTGTACAGTAAAGTTGTAATTTTTATTGGTTTTAACATTATTTGCATAATAAAAGAAGGCCTATTCCAACATTGTTTGCGGTATTACAGATGTTAAACAGTGGACGAACTGGCCTACGCGGCGCTAGTCTTCGCACACCACCGGCGCCAGCTCATAAGGCACCCCTTGCCCGGCCTGAACCAGACTATGAGGTCGTGGAATTTCCTACTGAACAGTATGTTAATGCCAAACTACAGCCCCCGCCTCCACCCCCGAGACCAAGCTCAGGTAAACGTCTCTCACCCCCATCACGTTTATTACAAAGCTTTTAAAACGTCGAAGTAAAATAACCAAAATAAATTTTATAATAATTTTTTCATTTGTCATCCTAAATAGTTTCTCGACTGTTGTTTAGGTATACCTCCAGTGGAACCGTGCGGATTGTGCGGCGGCGGAGGTGCCCGAGTACGATGTTCCGAATGTGGACGACGAGCATTATGCGCTTCTTGTGATGAAATGTATCACAGACATCCTAAAAGAAGACATCATATGCGTCAGGTTTGTAAACAATATGGAGTTGCTAACAGAACAACATATGCAAAATGTTTATACACAAGTTAAATGATTACGTTTGCCTGCAAATATTTTCAGACTTTAGCACCAACTCAAACCCAACAAGTTCATGATGTACTTCCCCCTTTACCACCCAAAAATACTCCACCAGTTCCACCGCCACGAAAACACAAGGTAATATCTCAGGGTCCACAAACATTTATAAAAGGTAACAACTAGTTTTATGGTAGATATTTAATGATAAAATATGTTACAGGCGAATATGGAAAAACTCAGACCTCCTTGCGGCTTGGAAATGAGGCGAAGAGCAACACTGTCCTCCGTAACTCCTCCTCCCAATAATACTTTACCCCACATCGCACGTCCATTAAACACAAGCCCAACTGTCAGATTTCAACAACCACCTCCAGCACATTTGGGAAGCTTACCATATTTAGCAGGACCACAAAATCCATTGGCAACTACAAGACCTGCTCAAGCGGCAACTTTAATGCATTCAAGTAACTGGAATAGGATGCGACCTACTCATCCAGTCCCTCATATGCCTCCCAATGTGGTAATTATATTTTCATTCGTTATGTTTCTTCATGATAACTCATTGTTTTCAAGAAATCGAAACTTTTACTTTGTTATTATTTTTATCTCGCTCCATGCCGATATTTAGGCGCCAAATGAATCATTCATAATGTGTCTACGAATAAATTCTAAAATTAACTCGCTTGATCATTGAACTGTAGTAAAACTAATAAACTCATTTTATTTTTACGAAAAATTAAATACTGTGTCCTAATTAAAACTTATATGTCACAATATGTAAAAATGACAGACATTACCAGATGGGGGTAAGCAAAGGTATCATATGACATCGATTAATTTTTTTTATTATTATGTAACCAAGGGCTGGACTGGTGAAAACTGGGAAGTGCCAGGACCTTGCATGCCACCTAACGTTTGGGGAGGTCAATTGCGGCGCGGAGCTTCGGTATTAGAGCTTGGTGGAGGCACAATGGGATCTTGCAGTGGTTGTGCACATTGCTACAGATATGGCTCTCATACAAGTTTGGAACAAACATGGCATGCTCCGTGGCCATCTACCCCATGCTGCAGTCACCCACCGCACCATCACCAGCATTCTACACCACAACCATATAGACGTGGTGAGTGCTTCATTTAATCATTTAAATAATTTTATTTTATAGTTAATTACAAAATTACTTATATTTTCTTTATTATCCAATAGAGTGTAGAACTATGTCACGAGCAGGTTCGAGAGCAGCTTCACCAGCGTTGAGTGTACGTTCACGAGCATCACGTCGTGTTAAACCAAGAACTCCCTCTCCATCTATACCATCCAGCGACGCGGACTCGGAGAGTGAATGTGATCCAGTACCAGAGAAACACAACACTGTATGTTTATTATTTTAATCAAATGAAATATTAGAACATTTAAACATAATAATACATGTTTAAAAATTTATTTTAGATACATAATATTGTTAAAGAAGAAATAGAAGAACCATCTCTTGGGCCACCTCCACCAGCACCAAGTGGTTCTTGGGAATGTGAACATTGTACATTTGTGAATGAAAGCGGTGTTCGTGTGTGCGTTGTTTGTTGTAAAACTCCAACAACGACACCGCAAATAGTGAGCAAAGTGATTGAACATGTTGGCAGAGTAACGCTTTCTGAGCCATCGCCTAAACCATATAGTAAGATTGTTTTAAGTTTACAACTTGTTGTGTGTTTTTAAGCATCATAAAAACAAGTTTTTATTTTCAGATGGTAATTTGGCCAATCAGAGGACTATTAATACTGATACTTCACCACCTCGCGAGCGTAATACGAGGAAATCCTCTGTACAACTTAGTACACCTTCTAGATCACAATCAACACAAAATCATATAAAAAACCAAATACCTTCAAATGAACATAATAATGTTACTAATAACCTACAAACTCGATCAACCCATAGTATATCGGTCGGTTCATCACCTCCAAAAGAAATTTTAGAACACAATCCAGTTGTAAATGTAAAACATAATGCTTCAGTTGGTCCCTCACCGCCGCGTGAAGTTATGAGAAGGGCACCCACTCCAATTGAAGTATCAAAACACAATGCATCCGTCGGTACTTCACCACCACGTGACGTCACACAGTCTCGTAATACCTCAGTAGGATCATCGAAACACAGTGTATCAGTAGGGCCATCCCCTCCACGTGATATAAATCGTAATTCTTCTCGAGAGGGTAACCCTAAACTAACAGTTAAAAGGGCTACTTCCAGCACAGGGACATCGCCACCGCCTCAGAGTATTTCTACTCAGGTAAACTCTACTATTTATCTACAAATTTATTCATATACAGAAATAATCGTGTTTATATGCGCTTCTGTTTCTTTAATACTAATAGACTTATGAAGTATCTCCAACATGGGAAAGAGCACCATCTGCAAATCGTTCCCGCTCACGGAGACGATTTAGGGATGACGCGCGCAGAGAAAGATCACATAGTCGACTATCGATGTCAAGTGATACCAGAGTAAGTTCAGATTTGACAATATTATATTCGGCAGCGACAATAAAATAGCAATATATTACGCCTACTACAAATTTTAGCATATTATTTATAGGAAAGTGAAAGAAGCGTTCGTACAACAGGACATTGGGAGTGGCGTGAGAACCGCGACAGTAGCCCCGGTGCCAGCGATGAAGAGAGACGACACACAACACTTACACGGCGTGCTTCGCATCTAGATCTGCGACGCACCAGGCCTGCAAGACGAACCAGCTTGTATGGCTCTGCGGTATATAAATTTCAGATTTATTTATACTGAAATTTACTAAATAATATATTGAATGGTGATATTGCAGGCAGTATCTCCTGAACCACTAATCGCGGCTCGATCTTTAGAAATGTTAGCCGGTATGGGCGCTCGCCGTGAAGCCGAGCGTGGATTGGAATTAGCAAGGCTACTGGGTGATGCCGAAAATTTGGGTTTCAATGCTACTGAGGTTCACGCAGCCCTTGCTCAAAGCCCCGGAGCTCCACTAGGATGGTTAAGAGAACGTTGGCCTAGCCTGTGTTCGGGTGTGCGCGCAGCAGCGGCTAGATTGGCACCCGGAATTAATGTTACAGAAACTGAAGCTCGGACTGCCCTAGCAAAGCATCGTGGCGCGCTTTGGCCGGCAGTCACCGAGTGTGTAGAAAGATTTCGACATCAGGCATGTAAACGTTATGAATATTTTACTTAGAAGTTCTTTATACAGTATTTAAAAATTAATACATAATACACAGGTTGAAAACGTAGTTGGTGAAGAAGGCCGCCTCAGAGGTCTTGTGTGGGGCTCACCGGCCGGAGCTGAAGTGGAAGCCGCCCCTCCACCAACTAGACGATCGCACCGCAGTCGCGGTAATGCCGCACAAGTCTTAAAGCATTAACACGAAGTAACAAGAACATCATCATATCAATCATAACATTACCGTTTCCATTTCAGCCGCTGAAAGTTCTGATGAATTTGAATTTGAACCAACTTCCCCCGTAAACTTGAATAAAGAAGAATACATGTACATGCCGGCGGCAGTTGATAATAATATGACGAAAAACGACTATAAAGGATCTATAACCAATAAAAATAATAAAGGAAATAATAATGAGGATATTGCTAAGAAATTAAAAGAACTGCTTATACAAGCTGGTGTACCTGCTATTGATGAAAACTTGCTGATTAAGGGTCTTTTAAATACAGGTAAACCCACTCCCCCAAAAGATATTCCAAATGTCGAGGTGGCTACAGATGAAAATCGTAATAATGTATTAGATTTGGGACAATCTGAAAACGATTTTATCGAAGCTTATAACCAATTGACTAGATTAAGTCCATTGCCAAATACAAAAATGCAAAATAATTCAACCCATAATAAAAATCAAGAATCAAAGTCAGCAATAGCATCTAGTTCTACAAAAGCTGAAGTTCAAAAAAAACAAACACATGAACAAGCAAACATATCACCAAAGAAACCACTTATTTACAAGAACCCAATCGATTCCGATTCATCTCCATCAATGTCGAGACGTAGAGCTGGTTCGAAAAAAAATAACAAAAAAGAGACGAAAACCACCATTGAAAATATGAAAAAAGTAAACAATAGTACTAAAACACAAAGCAAACTTAATAGCAACAAAATTTCAGTAAACAAAGTTACTACATTAGAAGAAGATAAAGCAAATAACTTAAATGCATTAGTAGATAACACTCAGAAAATAATTCAACAAATGAAAGATGAAATTAATTCAGACATTAACTCTTTAGAAGGCAACGATATATCCGTTAGTGAATCTGACAACAGTTCCAATAGCCCTGGTATTTCGTCAGAGGACTCGTCATATAGTGAAAGTGATAATGATTCACACGATATGGCATCTAATGAGAACGAAACCTCATCGGCTGAATCTGAAGATTCTCAACCCAAGCAAAGCTCAACCACGGAAAAACTTAACAATCGCACCAGTTCAGAAGACAATGAACAATTTGAAGAGGCTATTGATCATCTGGAAGGTGAAGTTGTTATTGATGAAATAAAACAGTCTAATATGGAAAAATTAGATTCTATAGTACGTAGCTTACAAGAAGAACACGTCGTTTCAGTTCAAATAAATACGCCAAGTGGAAAAAGTGTTAATTATGAGCACGATATGAATAATAACTTTTCAACGGCACAAAGTTTTGAAGAAATATATGAAGAGCTTAATAGTATATCTCAACCTCAAACGAGCAACGCTGCAAACGAGAACCAAATTATTAAAGAAAGAGAAGCAGAAAAATTAACCAATCTTAAGAGAGAAATCACTATGATTTCGTATATTCCTGATAATGCGCAGCAAATCGGTGTGCAACAAAATGACTACAAAGTATTAAATGCATTGCTTGATTACAGCAACGAATTATTTGAAGAATTAAAAATAAATGAAGATAATATTTCAAATAACTCTATATCAAAGGAACCTATTCAAATTGAAGATATTACCATTGTTCCAATAAACAAGCAAAGCATGTTAACTAATATGTTGGTAGAACGTGCCCCATCAAATAGTAGTGATTCAATTTCGAATGCTGAATCAGAAAAAACGCAAATTATAAATAACACCTCCGAAGATGTAACAATACTGGAAACTATCAATCAAAATGAAGAAACACTTAGAGCACAACCTATTACCACAATTCAGATAAGTGATGATCCTGCAACTGAAGTCATACTAATTGAAACACATGAAATACACAAAAATAACGACGATGCAATTTTGCATGATTCAAATGATGCGAAATTGTCATCTAAAATAGTTAACATAACAAACAACACAAAAACGATAATGAAATCTAACATACCAAAACTTGTAAAATCGGCAACAAACGCAGGACAGACTTCTTTTAAAACAACAAGTAAACAGTCTATCTCGAAAGTACCTGTTCGTCGAATTTCTGTAAAGCAATATCCTGCACCATCACCGCCCAAAACACATTTTGGAAATATACAAAGTGGTCACGTGAAACAATTGCAGACACGTCTATTTAACAAACCTGTTCCATCAGAGCAAACTAAACCAGAGACTTCTACTGCCACTTTATCTAAAACCAAGAAACAAGCTCCACCACCACCAACAAACATGAATACCAGAAAACTATCGACACCGCCTCGTACATCACCACCCAAAAAACAGTTTTTCCGAGAAACTTGCGGCACTGAAGATGAATGGACTGAAAGTGACGATGATCTGCCTGTTCTATCACCTGCTAAACAAGACGCTGAAACCATACCGCCATCATCTTCACCACCACCTCCGGTAACAGTTCGTAAAGTGTCCGGGCAAATTATTGACTTGGCTAATGTGAAACTTCCAGAAGGTTCACCAGAGGTAATTTCAATTAAAATTAATTTTATGGGAGTATTACCACCATTTTTCAAACATTATTAAGCGTTAAGACATAAATAATTTGCAGCGTCAAGCCCGTATGATACTAGCTGAAGGTGCCACAGAAACTTGGGAACAAGCACAACTGGCAGTGGAACTGGTAGCACGAGGCACCGAGGCACCCACTGCTTTATTAGCAGCACTCGAATGTTTGGACCTGCCATCTGCACTTGCTTACTTGCATCAGGAATGTGAGTTATGTGCTTCTCGACTGCCTGAACACGAGGTTAGTTAAACTTTAAAGTAATCACAAATTTTTCGAGAATAAAAAGGAAACAATAATTAGTTTTTAACATTCAAATATAACCTCATTCCCAGATGGTATCAATGCTTCGTTGTACGCATCGTTGTTGTAGGGAATGCGCTTGCGTTTATTTCACGGTACAAATAACTGAACGAAGTATCGTGGATTGTGTGTGTCCATATTGTAAGGCTCCTGAACTCGATGCATTAGCTGATGACGCGGAATTAGAATACTTCGCGCATTTAGACATACTTCTGAAGACACTGTTGACTAATGATGTTCATGAACTATTTCAGAGGAAGGTCAGTTATCAAGTAACAACAAAGGGAAAAAAATATTCCTGAGGTTAGTTACATCTAATGTGAAATTTTGTTGCAGCTTCGAGATCGGACTCTAGCGAGAGATCCTAATTTTCGATGGTGCGTTGTATGTTCATCAGGTTTCTTTGTGCATCCCAAACAGAAGCGACTACGTTGTCCTGAATGCCGCTCTTTAACATGTGCAACATGTCGGAAACCGGTAAACATTTAAATATCCCATTAAATATCAAATCTACAATAGCAAGCTATAATATTTATGAATATACTTTGTAGTGGATACCACAACACGAAGGTTTGACTTGTGAAGAATTTACTGCTTGGCAAGAAGATAATGATCCAGAACGTTCTGTCGCTGCTGTAAATCAACATCTAAAGGAAAATGGTCTGGAATGTCCACGATGCCATTTTAAATATTCTTTATCTAGGTAGATAGCAATGTTAATATTAATTGACGTATATATTCCTATAGTAATTAATTTTTTTTTCTTCAGGGGTGGTTGTATGCATTTTACATGCACACAATGTAAATATGAGTTTTGCTATGGTTGCGGCAAGCCTTTTATGATGGGCGCACGATGTGGACTAAGCGAATACTGTGCTAAGCTCGGTTTACACGCACACCATCCACGAAACTGTCTCTTCTATTTACGTGATAAGGAGCCACATGAATTACAGACTTTATTACAGGTATATTTTCCTTTATATATTATATTATTTATGTGTATACGATATGCAAATAATTATTATTGAAATGCTAAGTATATGTTATTGACAGATGAACAATGTAACATACGAGACTGAATTAGCTGAGTCATCAGGAACCAATAGATGCCCCGTACAGCTGCAAAGAGAGACACCTACAGGACTTGTCGATGGCGCCTGCAATGCTGAAGTGGCCAAAGGACATGCTGGCTTATGCAAGTTAGTAAATATTTGTTAGTTTGATGATTATAAGTCGTAGATAGGATACAAAACGTATGTTTCGGCAGGGTGATTACAGGTTATACCTAACGGCTCCTAACCTAATATTTGTTTCATTGGACATGAATGAAGATCATAGAGAAAGCTTTGTTTAAGACGCCCTCGAATTTACTCGTTGCCAATTGGAAGACGTACTTACAAATAACCTCAAATCACCGTGCAGGAACCATTACGTGGAGTATTTAAGCCGGTTGGTGAGGCGACGCGAGATGGATCCATTACCTATTCTGAGCGTGGACGACTTGGAGACACTAGTCCGGCGCGCCTCACTGCGACTACCTCCTCGACCCTACGGCTCTCTAGAAGGACTCTACAAGAAACGACTGCTAGAGGTGTGTTATACTTGATTACAGAGTGCATTATGTGGAATACCTTGCGATGCTCTCACGCGGACTCGACCCTATACCGATTATGAACGTGACGGATCTTGTTGCTGAACTGCGACGACGTGCGTTACCTCTGCCCGAGCGCGGTCCATGGGATACCGACCCTATATACGCTGGCATGTGTGCTGAGGTACTCTTTAAAAATAAACGAAGTCTACCTATCCCAGTTGAAAAAAAACTAACCATATTTAATAAGAAATCGGTTCATAAATGCTAAATATTTTTTCAGATTGTGAAGGAGAAAATTCCATTGGACTAGAGGAAATTTATTCAATATACGGACGAGGGAAACAATTTCAAATATTTATAGTCATGCTTATATATCCATTTTATATTATTGCACCATATCTAAAACTTATTAAATAAAATTAATTTTGCTACTTGAGGTTGTTTTAATTAGCTTTAATACTTAAAGAATACAAATTATTAAATGAAAAAAAAGTTTAATGTAAAATTGTAACTTTATTTACATTGTTTTCACTTAATTAAAATATGATGGATCTATTTACATAGGAAAATTGTATCAAAAATTAATTAAAATCCTTCAATCATAAATACTCCATAAGTAATAGGTATTAAAAAAATCCTTTATAAATATATCCATACTTCAAGATAAACCTAATATCGTCTAGCAAAATGTTCATTCATATGCATTTTATTCCTTTGTATATTATGTTTATTTGATTGTATCCGAGACTGTAAAGATGTTGGTAATGAATTTGCAACTGCGTGGGATGGTCTAGCTCTCGCCACCACTTCATTTTGTTCAGCCTTCTTCTGTTCTGCAATACGACGTCCTCTACTTATCTCATTATTGTGACCATCACGAACCATTTCTGCTAACTTGGCTGCTCTTTCGGCAGAAGATAACCTCCCTTTTTTCTGACTTGCTCTTTCTTTAGATTTAGATCTTATTTGTCTTACACTTTGCGCATGTCTCCGTTCAAAGGGAGATTTTCTCTTTATTGCTGTTCTCCTAGTGTTCTCACTTGAACTGCTTCGATCTCGTGATTTTCGTTTATATTGGGTTTCTGTTCTATGTGTACTGTGGTGTGGATATATTGCAGATCTATCTTTTTGATCTTCATGTTTGTTGTTTTGTTTAGACCTTTGTGTTATTGGTGATCTGTCTCTACTACAAGATTTATCTCTCTTATATTTAGTGTCAATTTTATCTGAGTCCTTTCTTCTAGATTTATGTTCTTTTATATTTACTTCAATATCAGAGTCAGACTTTTTCGATTTCTTACGTTTCTTATCTTTTTTAGATTTCTTATCTTTTGTTTTCTTTTTCTTTTTTTTCTTCTTTTTGCCTGAAGAGGAATCAGAATCACTGTCAAATGAGTCATCTGAAGCGAGTAATGCTGCTAAATCTATTCCACCATCTTTATTTCCCAACGCATTTAATTTTGATGCAAGCAAATTGTCAATACTACTTTTGCTCTTAGACTTCTCAGACCTCTTATCTTTTCTCTGTTCCTAAAATATAGAAAATATGAATTGATATATAAGAATGCCATAATAACATTAAATAGTATTAAAAATAATAAATTTATACCTGCTCCTTCCTTAGTAATTCTGTCAGCTTCCTCCGTTGTATTGGATTATTTAGTAATGCAGCCCTTGCAGCTCTTTCTCTCTCCTGAACTAGGAGCAATGGATCCTCCCTCATTTTTCGTGCTAAATCCACCTGAGCCTCTCCTGGACCTCCTACTATACTAACACCAGCTACTCTCCGGGTCACTACAGGTATAACATCTTTTTCTTGTGGTGGAGCATTAAAGTTATCATCTACAGATTTTCCCAAAAGATAATCTTCTGCCTGACCCTTTTTGTCTGGTTTCTAAAAAAAGTTAACATATTATTTAAGACGAATTGTTCCAATGATTGCCAATAGATGTCGCCACTACATTTTAGAGAACTATGATAAATAAGGATAAGACATACATAAATTACCTACTGAGTCTTGAAAGACAAATATATCCAAATACTCCACACCAAAAATAGTTTAAAATATTTAGCAGTATGCTTTGCTCCTAGTTGCAATTCTCGAATTAATTATGCCTAATTAGCACACCCAGTACCATAAATTTATGTGTCTCACCATTAACATCAATTAATTAATAGGCTTAAAAATAAATGACAATAGTTTAACAGTAATTTATAATTATTTACATTGAAAGTGACGTACCAAGTAAGACATCAAAAGACGCACCATGTTTCATATTAATAAGTACTTAGTAATATTCAAAAATCATACAATCATTTAATAAAATGCAATATAAACAATAGAACAACAAAAAAGATGGGTCCAACTTTGGTAAAGAGAATTGTGAAATAAAAGGTATTATATGTAATCCATTTTAAATTAAGCCAATACTTAAGATAAAATACCAACCTCATACATCCAGTTTAATCTCACATCATTCTGAGATGAAGTTACTGCGACATTGCGATTTGCCAAAGTATTCAATTCCTCTCTATCACGTTCCTCAGCCCTTTCCTTTTGAAGTTCCATAATACGTTTTTTCTCTTCTGCGACTGCCTGTTCGGCTTTCCATACTCGCTCTTGGTTCTTGATAGTATTTGGGTGCCATGACTTCTTCGTATTCTACGAATTGATGCAACTCATTAATACTTAAAAATAATCTTAAAAGTTTGTTTATAATGGAACAACTTTTAACAAGTAATGAAAAACACGAACTTACTAAATCACCACCACCCATATTAATAGAAAAAATAATAATATAGGTAATTGATTCTTAATAATATTACATTACAACAGATTCCTTCAAAAACTCTAAAACAGAAAACAAAACGGATCGACACAGACGCCCGATGAGTGTAGTAATGACATTAGTTTTTTTAAATTTCTTATGTTATGGCTTCATAATATAATAGTAAAGCAAGAGTCTAACTTATACAGCCACAGTTATTCAAGTTATCATCTGATGATTTGGTCTGATGCTTTATAAATATAGATAGATCTTTATTAAATTTAAAAATAACAAGCTTATAGAGAAAGAGAATGACAAATATTCTGATTACCGCGCATTGCTACTAACTTTTTAAAACCTTATACCTAAAAGTTATTATATCATATAGGTAATTTAATTTGAGTCGTAAATGTTACAAAAGTAACATCGGTTTAATTATACCAGATTATTAACCAGACCGGTTAAATACATAAAGAATCAATTAGTTCATAGATACAAGATCCCAAAACTAGAACATTGAATTTTGATAGAAAGATTATAGAAATTCTTTACATATGTTCCTTTGAAATATGTTTTTTTAACCAATTAACAAATCTTATACCAAATTGTAATAGACATCCCGGCATAAACATACATATTTACTTTTTTCTATAACAATGCATTTTCATTCAAATAATTAATATGTATACATTAACTAAAAAAATATTGCAGCGGATTTTTGAGCTATAAATATAATATTTAAAAAAATATATACTGTTATCAGAAACTTAACAAAAATAAATATATTAAACAAAAATACCCAAAAGAAAATTAAATTAATTTATGCATGCATAAAACATAAACATAACCTAATTTACTTTAATGAAGTTTAACAATGCTGAGCGTAATTATTAATTAATAAATGCACAACATACATATCAATATGTTTATAAATAGCAGGTAGATAGAAGGCGCGCGTCGCGGGGCGCGGTGAGCGCAGGTCAGTTGCGGTCGCATTGAGGAAGGTTGAATCGGACACACGCGCGCTTGTGCCTCAACCACCGCGATTACGCCGTTCGGTGACCCAAGAGCGCGCGTGTTTCAGCCCCGTCCCGCGCGATCCTTTTTCCCCCTTGAGTCCTCTCTTTCCCTCTTAGCCTATATTGTATATCTCACATCCTCATGTCAACGATCACTTTCCTCTCTGTAGAAAATAGGCTAACTGAATGTACAGACAATTTAATATGCCTCTATATGAATAGGTAACATAGGTCATCAACACGACTGTCGGGGGCTCAGTACCGATAATCAAATATTAATGAACATTACTAAGTTTCTATTAAAGTATTAATCAGTTACAGAAATTACAAAATGTTACCTAGGTGACCTATCCATTTTGGATTTTAATAAAAAAGACCGATTTCTGCGAATAAGTGATTAGGTAGGTAGATAGATTTAGGCAGAAAAATACCTAAAGCGTGTATAATATAGGTATGTACTTATTTTCCACCCCATTGTGACCGTGATGTGAGAGTATTACGCCAAAGAAACCGTTTCATCTAAATTAAATATCCCCCTACAACCTTCGAGGAGGATCGTGTTCTACGCACTTCCATTGTTATTTAGTAATAATTAATCCCGTTAATATTCGACAAACAAAACAACGATATATTTAAGAATTATTTTAATACATATTTGACATATAATCCTTATGACAGAAGGTTTTAATTACCCAACTTATGCAGAAATATGTAATCTGACCATGACCGCTGTTTACATCATAAATTATACTCGTCTATCTGCTTCTTGATACTAAATTAAGATTACAATCTGGAATTGACCACCCTCCACTATTTTATTCCTAACGACGAGTATAAAAAAATTATAAACATAAAAAAACACAGCGACCCTTTTACTTGAGACCTTAAAAAAATTCCAACAGTAAACTAAAGCTCGTGTTGTTAATGCAAACAATCGCGACTCATTTTATAATGTGACATTTCATTCATTGCATTCCGTTCCATGTTTGTTATACGATCACATAATTGCATAAACACAGGTAAGATCAAGCGATCAAAAGACTGTAATCATTCTTTAGACGTCCACTAACTTATATTTCTTTACCGATGCTCGATTTTTATAAGTAATATTTCTTATTAACAATAAATTACAAGTAAATAATATACACATAGTACATACTTAGTAAGGAAGTCGCCATCGCCAGTACAGTGAATATATGTTTATACTACAAGTTGAGAATCGTAAATTTTGACTATAAATAGAACAGTAGAAGGCATTCATCTACCATTCTTGTTTAGAAAAATAACAACTACCTACATGTTCTAAATAAACATTATACTCTTATTATTATTTATGTAATGTTTATTAGTAAAATGCTTTCCTACATTGTAACATGACTTCACTTGAAGAACTTAATGTAATAAACTATGTTACAGATACATGAAGTTTGACACTAATTTCCCGTTATTCACATTGTCTACATTAAAAACAAAATGCTGTTTGCCGAAACTTGCTATCAGTTGCCAAATAATGTTTATTTGATAATTCATGTTCTAGATAAAACCTAGAGCATAAATGAGTCATAGAATTCACATTGGTTTGCGCATTAAGCCCGGACTCATTGCGCATAATTGTGTATAAAAAATATATTAATTAAAAATAAAAATATATTTTATAAGTATACAAATTACTTTTATCTCCATTGATTTTCTCCATGTTTATCTTTCGAAATAGTTTACACTTTTTGCAACTTACAAACTTTTTTTTTATTATTATATCTGACGTTTCAAAAATTGTCAGTCTTGCTTCAACTACGACGGCTGCAAAACGAAATAAAGTCAAAATTTTAAACAACAATGAAAACTAATTCTAGTTCAAGAAAAACTTCAACTGTAACCTTCAAATTGAACAATGAGACCAGCCAAAAATGTTGTGGTTACTTTATCAAGAATTTACTAGACGATTATTGATAACATATCTACGCTGAAGTATTATTTTGTTAAAATCTAATCTTTTTTGCAATAATAATATGAGCGGTTGCTATCTACCATTTAGGTGTTGTTATGGTAGGTTAGTTCTATTACAATGGGGAATGCCCACAAAATTTGCCCATGCCACATCGGAAACTAATTCGACGTTACTATTGTCCGACGCATTTTTTATTCTTACTTGAAAAACTATTTAAAAAGTTGTCATTTTTGGAAAATAGTCATAATCATAACCTTAGTCATGAAGCAAACAATCTGGACAATACCAATGAATTACTCGAATGTGTTTAAGCGGACAACACCAATTGCACTGTTACTTACTGTTTTTCCTCATATAAGGACTATTTCAATTGTTATTATTGGAACTTTACATTTCTTCACGGATGCATAATTGATATTTTCAACTAATATGAGTAAACACCGCATTGTAGGAATGTAAGAAAATTAATTACTAACACAATTTTGAATTTTGTTCTTCTTTTATAATGGCCTCAGATATCTATTAAAGACAATGCTGCCAATGTCGAGTATTCGGGCAACAGACCAATAAGAAATTATAAAATTTTAATTCACACGTAAACCCTCATGTCAAAAAGCAACCCGCCAAATTTTTCAAACATAATTTGCATTTTGTTATTATTTAACACGTGTTTACTTTGAAACGTATTATTTGTTCAATAAACTCGAGTAATATTTTATCTAAAACACTATTATATCGACTATATTTGGAAAATATATTTTTAAAAAATTAATGCAAATACCAAAGTTTTCCTAACACGTGTCGACTAATTTTATCTATATTATCTAAAAATACATACCTATATAAAAGCATAGCTGTGATATTTTGCTGGTTTATTTTTTATATTATTCAACATATAGTTCATATCACATGTTAATAATTTCATGCAAGCGCATAAACTAGTGACGTAACGCCATTGAGAACTGTCAAAATAACAGTATGTATTATTTCTACTGAAATCAATGCTAATAGTAAATTCGTAAACGTCACTTAGCATACTTAAGGGACAACACTAAGGGACAAACAGATGTTATGTAAACCTTTTTTTTTTTAATTTGAACGTTACTTTTATCAATTGACATCATCATCATTTGATATTTGATTATAAGCATTTATTAGCGGTCTGTAAGTGTGTCATTTGTATATTTGTCCTTTTCCCAATTTTCTCAGGATATTATTTATTATTATTAACATTCTAGTTTTAATATTGTAAGGAATCGTGAGCCTTCGATTTAAAATGTACTATAAATTTCGTAATAAAAACATTACAATGTATCAGGATATTCGTAATGAATTTTTCCACGTTTTTTTTTTCAAATTATGGTAGGTCTTGCATTTCACAATTAAATTCCGCATTTTTTAAAATGCAGTTTATTATTATTTACCTATATTATTTTTCGTTTAATTATTGTCGACTAATCTTGCGTTGAAACTAGGACAATGTCCCGATTTCGGAGAAGCCTGCGCGAATTCGGGTTCCTCCCTTAATATTTTACATATTATTATGAAGGCATAAAGCTAAAATATTCTTGTATATAATAAAAGATTGTTAAAGTATGGAATTATTTTCTATGGCATCTTTATTTTGTACATATTTAAATTAATAGCGGTATTAATTATTTTTAACGATTCTTGACTTAATTTTATTATATATTTTAAATTGAGTCTTAAGATCCTTAAAATTGCCTTTTCCTCGTTCATGTTTTAAGTATAAGAAAAAAATTACAAAGACTTAAAAGCGAAGTACTGGGACCCGGATTCCTGTTTGAATTCTAGAATAAGGGAAGATGCTATTGGAAGTAGTAGACCGATGCTTTTTCTTCGTCTACCTTTAAATATACTGTGGACTAACATTTTAAAATCAAAATACATAATGCTAGGTAGAAATACGAATGAGACCGCAAGCAAAAATATTGTATCGAATATATTGAGGAAGACAATATCCCGGGACGAAGTGTGAGGGGATACGCAAGCGCAGTCTGACGATCAGAGGTCGCATCCACATGCCGGTGAAATCGCGGTGCTCCTCCACGAGTCCTACTACAGGCTACCCTGCCCGTCTCACCTCAACCTTCAAACGCGCGCCATCTTTGTGTCCACGAGTAAACCGAATTGTGTACAGTACACACTATTACAGTATATAATTTTTTTATATGTCTTGTTTATTATGAATGATAATAATTTTCCTTGATTGCTTCGTCGATGAATTCGTATATTAATTTTAAAATAGTTATGTTTATGTATTCAATACAGAATAGTTTTTAAATGAAAACCTAACTAAAGCGTATTATAATACTACAAGTACAGAGACTGTAGAACAGTTCAACTACAAATCGTTAAACATTACTTACTGAATGAGGGTATACTGTGTGAAAAGCCGCGAGACAGCAGCACGGAGGCGAGTTTGCACGAGGCGTTTGATGACGCGACGCTTGCCGAACATTTGGAACAACATTCGGGCTCGGTTCGTCGTCGGTGGCGCGCGTTTGTGTCGCTCTGCATCCATAGCCACAACCTACGTCAACATTAAGCTCGTTATACATTTATAATTATTGTTTTTATAGTTAACCGATTATGATAGGTGAGTAAATATTATTTTGCTTTATCAATTTCAGAATAGTTTTGGGTGCATATTTATTATATGTATTGCATATTAAAATATTATATTTATTTGTTGATAGTTTTATTTTAGTTTAGTTTTAATACTGATTATTATTGGTTCACGAATAAATTTTTTTGTAAAATTACGATGACTCGCATACCTAACCCCAATTTTTTTATATTAATTTTAAAATATGGTCTTGTTACCTTAATTATAATATATGTGATGCGGTATTGAGAGTCACCTATCTAATTTTATCATGTAATGTTATACAGTGTTATACTAACATTAGGTCGAAAGGACAAAGAAAAAGGGTACGAACGATGTGTATAGGGATGTGACATTTCGAAATATCGATAACTTTACGTATACTTAATAATGACCGATATTTAGCTATTAAACAAAATAAGTCCAAATAGGTTTTCAAAAACTTAATAAATTTTTGCAATATAATGTTTACCAATTTATTTGTTATACAATGTTTTATGTTATATTTACAAAATTATAAAATTTAACATATATTATAATTTTGTAAATTTACTTTATATTTCCAACTCTCCGTATAATGTCTGAAAAATATATTTAAAAATATTCGCATCGATAACGTTTATCGACATGTAGATGTCGCGGTGCTGTTGCTCGAGTCACTTCCCAAGGTGAGGAAAGGTCAGCGTTCTCGTACACGTGGAGGCGCACACCGCGATTTCGGAGCGTAGAAATCGCGGTGCGCCTCCACGTGCGCCTAGAGGCCATTCACTCCGTCGCCGCCTCGCGCCCATCTTATCGTGCCTTCAGTGCATGTGCATCCTATGTACTGTTTGGACGTCCGACTTGTACTAATGCATTCCGTTAATATTTACTTATACTTACTTATACCGAATTAATATGTTTATAATTAAGTAGGCAGCAATGGAACAATTAAATTCTAAAATTGTGAAATATATTTTCTCAGGCGACGACGAGAAGGCGCATCGTTGCGGGGAGTGCGGGTTAGTGCTATCAACTCGCAGTGCACTCACTGCCCATACCAGATCACATCGGCCCACATCAGAGGGCCATCGCTGCGATGTTTGTAACAAGACGTTCTTGGTTCCCGCTAGGCTGGTGCGTCATTATCGCACTCACACTGGGGAAAGACCATTCGAATGTGAATTCTGTCATAAGATGTTCAGCGTGAAGGAGAACCTACAAGTGCATAGGCGAATTCACACAAAGGAGAGACCATACCGCTGCGGTGTTTGCGGTGCGGCCTTCGAACATTCCGGCAAGCTTCATAGGCATGCACGCATACATACTGGCGAGCGACCTCACGCTTGCCCTCATTGTCATAAGACCTTCATACAATCTGGACAGCTAGTCATCCATCTGAGAACTCACACTGGAGAAAAACCTTACTTGTGTCCCGCACCTGGATGCGGCAAAGGGTTCACATGTTCAAAACAGCTCAAAGTTCATTCTCGAACACACACTGGCGAGCGTCCGTACACGTGTGATATATGCTTCCGCGACTTTGGCTACAACCATGTTCTGAAGCTGCATCGATTTCAGCATTATGGAGAGCGCTGTTATAGATGCACTGTGTGTGATGAAACTTTCACTAACAAGAAGCAAATGGAGGCGCACATACACCGCGAACACGGCGCTGAGACGCCTCGGGCTCAACCGACATCCGCGTCGCTCATGAACGGCAGCGTGGTCTGTGATATTGTGGAAGCTGCCTTGCAACAACTCCCACCCACACCGCCGAGTTCGCCGCCGTCGCCTGCAGAGCCTACGCCGCCACCAGAACACAAGCCAAAGCCAGAGCCGGAGCCTGTACTAGAGCCGTTGCTCGTCGCCCCTCCAGCGCCGACTTTAGGCGCCCCGCGTCTCACAATCGCGGCGTCGTGCCTACCCTTAAGAAAGCGCAAGTTGATGGAGATGCTCGAAGCTCCGTCTATTCCACCACCAGTACGACACACTTCTGTAATTCAGTTTGCACCGCCTTCTGTGATGTCGTAAATGGACTAAGCATTTAAAATTAGTTAAGACATTTTTGTAAGTTAATATTTTGCATGCGGAAGTATTATTGACATAAGTTTCTTCCACGAATGCCGATCTCCAGTGACTTCATGCTTTTAATAAGATGTAGCTGTAGTAATCTTTGCTAAGAATGTTTATAGGACTTAAGCGCGTATAGTTGGTAGAACAAAGATTGTATTCTGGCGAAATCCTCATGTTGGTAGTTTTAAGACGCGAGAAGACTGCTGGTATAATGAAAGCAACTTGCATTGTAATAGTGCCGTAATATACATAGGCACGATCAACTCGTACATAATTTTTAACGTTTTTGTATTTATCATTGTAAAATATAATATTTAATTAGGTACGCCTTTGTTTTATTAATACGCCTAGTCGACTTCTGATTGGTACATATGTATATCGATGGTCGGCGGCAGACGAGAGCCAGAACTTTACCTAATCCTTTATAGGGATAGGCTGTCCGAAAAAATGATAACCTGTCGGTAGCCAAGTTGAAAATTGCGCAGAAGTTTAGTGGTATAAGGGACGCGCGAGGATCAGGCGTATTGGTCGATCATCTTCGCTCTCTTTCTGGCCCGTGGAACACTTGATCTTGCGTCTCACTCATACTCACGTTCCGTTTACACTTACGTATTGTTATAGGTCTTAGTTTTTTTCTTTGAATATTAATTAGTTTTCTCGAAGTTTTTTTAAGTTAATATACGAGCGACCGTGGCCTAGTGGTTGAGGGTGCGGACTCGCGGTCGAGAGACCCCGTGTTCGAATCTCTCAAAAATTAAGCCGGTGCCCGGTACCAATGTAACTTTGTTATATGTACTTTGGTCGCTCAATGCCTATAGTATAATAATATAGGCACACAATGAGTGGTAGGCAGACTGATGATGGCATTAACCCAGTATGTCGTCCTGGGGAAGTATCACCACTTTCAAGCGGAACACCCGTGAAGTAACCTAGTCGCGTTTCGGGATCAGCTTGGAAGAAGCCGGGATAACGACCTCTCGTTATCCCACTCTCCTCAGTGTGCCCTGTTGATTTGGACAAATCACATTCGTCTCCTTAAGCCGGCATAGTGGGGGCGACTGTTGCGCGCGGACATCTGTCTGTGGTAACAGTTGTCTATGCTTATGGGCCGCACTCTAGCTTAACATCAGGCGGAGTGTGGTCATATGCTGGACTATCAATTTAATCATACAAGTTTTAAGATATTATCGGTTTTCTCCAAAAATAAAACATGGCGATTATTTTGAACGCCAGTGTACTGCGCGAACATTCCCTCTCCATGCATTGATTGTTCAAATTGTTTGATAGCTATTATAAATGTCCTATATGTTTTTTTTTAATTTGTCATAGTCGTAAGTGCAATTCATATCTGATCAGTGGCGGATTAACACATTTGCCGCCAGTAGGCTATTCAAATTTTGCCGCCCCTAGGCTGTTCAAATTTTGCCGCCCCTTGTGATCTCTGCATTTCGATACCCTACACGGAGAAAATAAGGTGGTCATGTCATTCGTTACCGCACCGCAAATACGTAGTATAAAAAAAGTATTTGCAGATTGACAAACGTCCAATACCCCACTTTGACAAATTAAGTAGTGAAACCTAATAACATTTAAGTAGGTATTTTTTTATTTCTGTAAGAAAAACAATTTTTGTGGCCGAATTTGCCGCCCTCTAAAATCCGCCGCCCTAGGCTTCAGCCTACTCAGCCTGCTGGTAAATCCGCCACTGTATCTGATTTAGGGTAGGGTCCCGGAATCAGATAGAATAACAAAAAACTACCAAATAGGCTAACGTGGTGCCTCGCCACATTTTCAATTAATCTAATTATCGCTTCTCCCATTCTGTCCCTTCGAAGTGTAGCGTTTTTCTGATACGAGCGCACGTCTAAATAACATTAGAAAAGTTATAAATGCTCCTAAATAAATTACTATTGTACAATGAAAGACGTCATAAAATGCGAAATATCATAAATATAACAATTTTAGTTTATCAGTCATAATAAAAGTTCTTACATGCATTTTCAAGTACTCCAAATCCAGAAGTATTCTTATACAAATACCCCATAGATCTGGCAAATAAATCGTGCCTCCTCGAAAGAGCAGCAAATTTAAAATGATCGTCTGTAAACACTGAGTATATATTAAAACTCTTTCAGTATGTACATATAAAAAAAGCTAGTCGACAATACAACTTCATTATATTAAAGATATTATCTTCAAATTTTTGTTGTAATTTACTTTTCATACCCATTTATAGTAGTCGCAGTAAATAGAAATATTTTGTTATTTTTTAAGTTGTTTTCGATATTATTAAGAGTAGAACGAATTGAAAGTCTCTCCTATGCGCGGAAATAAAATATGTATAACATCTTACAAGATTATATAGGATATATATAGTTATATAAAATAAAATAACAGAAAATATTTGTGATAAATGAGAATATACTACATATTCAATTATCCCTTTGCTTTTCATAAAACAACGGCATTGCTAAACTTTAAAAAATAAAATGTCATTAACGTCAAATTGGTTTTGGTTGTGGCCATCTTTGTTTGGGTTTTAGCCGGTTGTATGTTATTTTTAATCCCTTAATATAAGTGCAATCAACTTTTAAAAATGGTAATTTTATGTATATTACATTTTAATTATATTTGTTTTGTATAACGGCCGTTTAATTTCCGTAATAATAACTTTTTTGAAATTTTCAGACGCTTGGAAAGAATAATAAGATGCAACAAATTATGAATTATAGAGTACGAGTGATGTTACAAGATTCTCGTATATTTATTGGAACATTTAAAGCCTTTGATAAACATATGAATCTAATTCTTGGAGACTGTGAAGAGTTTAGAAAAATCAAGTCAAAAAATTCAAAAACATCTGAAAGAGAGGAGAAACGTACGCTTGGCTTGCTTCTGTTAAGAGGTGAAAATATAGTTTCTATGACGATTGAAGGCCCGCCACCACCTGAAGAAGGTTTACCTCGCGTACCATTACCAGGTATGGGTGGACCCGGGTCTGGGCGTGTAGCTGGACGTGGTAGCGGTCCTGGTGGACCGCCACCAGGCTTGCAGGGTCCGGGACGCGGTGTAGGAGGTCCGTCTCATCAGCATATGGCACCTGGAGGCCGTGGACAAATGTCAGCTCCACCACAGATGAGAGGACCTATGATGGGTGGGCCTCCACCAGGTATGATGGGGGCCCCTCCAGGGATGGGTCGTGGCCTGGGCAGGGGTCAACCGCCAATGCGTCGTTATTAAGTCATTTTAATTGTATAAGGAAGTGTAACCATAAGTGAAAAACTAAATGTGTTAAGTGCCACAAGTTTTCTCTGGTAATGCAACATGGTATTTTTATTGTGAAAATAAAACTCGTGGTAAGCTATGCTGGCTTTTATTAAAAATCAAATAGATTATATAATATGCATTAATATTACTAAAATTTTTGTGTTAAAAGAAATACTACAATCAGATTAAAAAGTAACAGCCTGCAGCGCTCATTATTGTTGGTCATCCTAACTTGGTATATTGCAAAAGACAAAACTAGTAATGAAATATACACCATAGATCACTAATGACCACAATGCCCATATATATAGAATCATCAAAATCAATATAATGGACAAAGGATTCTTCTTAATACTGCTGCCAAACATCCACAATGTTATAACATATAATATACAATGAATAGTTCATACAAGATAACTTCCAATTAATGTGAATAAAGTTATATCAATGGCAATAATTACAATTAATATGACATTTTTTCCCATTGACCCCACACCTGCAACCACCACTGGTGTCGCCTGTTCCTCTAGGACCCCATCTTCTTCCTCGTGTTACCCAGCAGATTTCTGTCTTGCAAGCCAAGCATTTGACCCAGTCACAGCCCCATTGTTTTGTTAAAATATTCGCACATTCTGGACAATATAAGGCTTCTCCAAGTTTTATCATGTTTTCAATATATGCCTTTGAGCCTGTATCTAGAGCTGCATAATTAGCATCCCGTGTTAATTTTGACTTATGCTGCTTACATGTCAAACCTTCATGTATAGTCTGTAATATCAACAAATATTTTTTTAAATATGTCAAATTTGATGAATAACAATATTATTTTGCATACCTCACATGGAACACAATTATTTTTCTGGCACACGGGACATGGGAACAGTGTGACACCAGGCTCGCATAGCGCCCAGCCTGTGCAGTCACTGGTGCGACAGTGAAAAGAATGCTTTGCGCCATGCTCCGCTACTGCCAGACCCTGAGCCAACCATTTCTCATACACTCCTGGTTGTACTAATGCTCGTATTTCACGTTCTTGCAATGTTCCAAAACAATATTGATCAGGACATCGTATGTCAGTTTCTTCAGAATGTTGTATAGCTTGTGTGAGACAACCTTTACAAAAGGTGTGTGCACACTCTTTGAGAACAATGCCTTCCCCAGGTTTGCAGTTTACCATACAGACTGGACATTCAAAGTCATCTGTATTATACACAATAGCTTGGCGCTCTAATTGCACCAACTCCTTATAAACTTCACTTTTCAGGAGTTCCTCCATATCCATGTTCTCGTTTGGTTTTTCAGGCAGTTGCTTAGTATCTAAAAATAAAATGCAAATTTGTTCAGGTAAACTGGTATTATGGTATTCACATTTGTGATTGCAGGTACAAAATGTGTGATACTTACCAGGGTGAACTAAATAAACATAAAATGGAGCTGTGAGATCTTTTCCAGCTAAAGCTTGTAAGGGAGTTCTATCGTTCGTGCACAGTGTTTTACCAACTATCCAACGCTGTAATCTTATTGGTATATTAAATCTAGATTCAATTTGTAATTTTAAGTAATACAAATTAGCTCCTTTGGCCGCAGGTAACATCATAGGACCCAAAGTATTTCGTCGGTCTTCCACATATATGTTTAACCTGAAGGTTGAATATTTAATTCTATACAATATTATCTTAAAACAATGATCTCCAAACTATGGCCATATATCACCAGGACCATCTATTGTTTGGCCAACTATATTATATTTTTTATTTACAATGTACATAAATCATATAGTCATTTTAATAAATTCAAAACTAGCAATATCTTTGTTCTGGACAATCCTCAGGACTTAGTGTGGCTGAAATAAATGAATAATAGAAGCAAGAGTTATGTAATAATAATAAATATATACTATCTAGCTCCAAACCATACCCAGTATTATTTTACATTAGCCTACCATATGACCAGACTCCGCCTGATATTAAGCTAGAGTCCGGTCCACGGTCCCACCAGCACCTGTTACCGCAGACAGATATCCGCGTGCAACAGTCGCCTGGCTACTTCCTGAAAAGTGACTAGATCACTTCACAGGTGTTCCAATTGAAACAATGAAGTGAACACAATAGAATACTGAATAAAATATATATGTGAATGAAATAAATTGTTATATTAATTTTTATTTGAATCCAATGTACCAAATATTATTTGCATGACATGAAGACTGATGGGGCACTGTTAACCCATTGTGGCAATTTAGAATAAATTACAGTACTATACTGAAAGGAATTTAACTGTCGCACACCAACTAACTCGTGAAGCAGACATATAAACAATTTTATGCTTCTATAACTAATTACTTACCAGGCTATTCCATCTGTTTCCTTTTTGCTTTGCTTAGGAGGTGGATCAATAGCCTCATTCTTTACAACTCTTCTTCGTACATCATTCTTATTGTCATTTACTGTTTTTTTCATAACTCCGATTGCAGCACTAGAAGATGTAGTAGAATTCAAATCATTATTAATTTTTAATGCTATGGGTTGGTTTTCAAGCTGTACGCCTAAATTTTGTGTGGAAGTTGATGACACCACGTCCGGTATAGGACCATCGTCGTTCTCGGCAGCTGGCTCGGCAACTTTATTTGCGAAATTATTCGACTTATTTTTAACTACGTGAGAAATATTATTGACACTAACTACTCGAATAGGTTCATTATAAATCGGTTTACTTCCTGATGGAGCAGAATCATTTTCAATCTTTGTTAACAAAGAATCTGACAAAATAGTACCGCTTATTCCCAACTGGGCCAATTGCCTTGCCGATTTTGCCGCGCCGTGTTCGTCGCCTTCGACGATACATTTTTCGAGCTCAAAAATTAACTTTTTGTGCTGCGCTTTTGCTGCGTCTTCTCTTTTTTCCGAAAATAAATTCGGCCCAGCCCCAAAGGTGGGGAACGCTACATTTTGATTATAAGATGTTGAAGGCACAGGCTTTTCCTTTTCATCCTTACATGCAATAATGTTTGATAACTTTTCAAGTTCTGGTTTATTTTCTATTATTTCTATATTTGCCTCGTCTTTCTTGTCTTTATTAGTATTAGGCGATATTTTTTGGCTCTTTATCATTTCACTTGCGTTAGTTGAATTTTTAACAATATTATTCATGTTTTCTACGATTTCATTTTCAACTAATGTTGCTTGTTTTACATTATAATTACATTTTTCTACTTGAACAATACTTCCGTTACTTTTTGCAGGAGATTTAGTTAACAATACATTTTCTAGCTTATTTTGTTTTACTTGAGAATTGTCTGTTTGAATTGGCTGAAACGATGTAGACTTAATTGTGATTTGAAATTTCATATTATGATCATTCTTTTGAATTGATTTTTTTTCGGAATTTTCAACGAATGGACTTTGCCAACTAGGACCCGGCACCGAGGGGTCTAAACTTATTGGGATTGGCGCTGAAACATCTAGTGGAGTAAATTTTTGTGAGTTTAAAGATTTTTTACTCAAGTTATCATCTGAAGATTTCTCCTGAAATTGTTTCGTTCGTTTAGGTAAAGAATCCTTCATTTCTTTCAATATTTTTTTTAATTCTTGCTTATTGTTAATTTGTTCATTTTTTTTCATTTCTGCATTAAGATTATTGGCATTATTTTCGACTTTGAGACCATTGGATACGGACACTCGGTTTATATCGGTTCTCAGCTTATTTTTTAACCTCTCATTTCGTAACTTCATTTGCATAATTTCGGCAGCTTGTCTATCTAATTCGCTTATACTCGGTAATAACCGGACGGCCATCGGATCGCATACGGATATTCTTTTTTTACCTTCGAATATTTGTTTCAGAAAGCTACGTTCAGATTGAGCTTTTTTATTGCTTTCTAAATTCTCTTGCATATTTTCCTTTGTTTCGTTTTTCTGTAACTTATTTTGCGGTCCGCTTGAAGCGGGTGAAACAAGAGTCTTAGACTGATTATTGCCGATATTTTCAGTTCGTGTTTCGTTATTTACTTTTAGTTGCAAGTGCGGTGGTTGCGGTGCTTGTCTTTTTCTGGATTTTCGATTCAATGTCTCGTTTAAGGGACCCAGTGATGATGCGCGAACTGGAGGAGCTGGTGCATGTCGTTTACCAGGAACATAAGGCGCACGCCGTTGAAGATACACACTAGTAGCTCGTCGTGTTCGATCTGGGTCTGTCAAATTCCGTCGCTCGTTAGGCAAACTGAAAGCATCGTAGTTTACAGGTTCAGCGGTTAAATTATATTTTCTACACAGTGTAAGATTTCTATCCAAATGCAAGCGTAGATTTCGATCTTTGACTCGTTTACGATAAGAGTCCGTGGGTGGTCCTGGAGGTGGTACAACAACTGGTTTAACATGGGACTGTAATTTATAATGTGCTGGGGTTAAAAATGCGAAACTGGCCACAGTATTATCGGAATCACAACTGGAAATACTTTCTCTAGAAGATGTGCGCTCATCTCTCTTCAACCATGACAGGAATGTACGAAAACCACCAGACTGTGGTCGTTGGCGGCCCGGTTCTAGGACTACTTCTGCAGTCATTACATCTGAAACATCAGTTATCATATTTTATTGGAGAACTTTAATTGTGTCCAAACAGTACATCCAAAACTGAGGTAGGCAGATAATATGGAGCGATAGCGTCTTTTCTCTCTATATACTACTTTCGGCTCAATCACGTGCATCACTTCTCATGCATGCACATCAGTTGAGGGCATGGGCGTAGCCAGCCATGGGTTCAGAGTGCGACAGCAGTCTAAAATAATTTTATAACTAGTAACCCTCGGTCTTACCCCGGTTAATTTTTTTTATACAAATAGGCATATGATATGTATCTTTTTATTTTGATCGCATTTTTTTGTGTCGACTGACGACTGTCGAGTGTGAACTTTCTTACGGATATTAAGTATTGTAGTTAGTACCTAGATAATTAAGTTTTTTAGGTTTGATTAGGTACCTTACAGGTCAGAGCCAGGGTGGGGCCCCACCGTGGCTACGCCCATGGTTGAGGGTGCCTTCATCTGCCCCTTTCTGAGAAAATGACCAAACTAATCAAAAAAGGTAACCATTCTATCACTATCACCCACTTTAATTATATATTTAATGTTAATAACAGAAATAAATATAAATCACCTAGGCAACGTGAACTACTTACGCGTTAAAGAGAGAATGTTGGGATATAACAACTATAGAACCGCCCGTACAATGATTAACCGAAACTATTATTTTCATATACCGACCAATTTTACTGCATTATCTTTCACATAATTTTCCGTATTTAAAAAAAAACATCTTAATAACTTAGTGTAAATAAGAAGTAATCACGACAATATTGCAATGTGGAACAAAGTGAACCGCAGGAGTGTGCTCGCGCGCTCCACTCCCGCCTGCTCTAAATTTAGAGTAACTTCGCGACTGTGTTTTTGCTATTTTCATTTCATTCTTGGTTGTTTCGACCTCGCTAAGATTTGGCGCCCTGCCGATTTTATGGGACGCTGAGTGGTACAATATTCATAAAAAAATTAGGTAACTTTAAATCACTCCACGTTTACTTCAATATATGTTTACAGATAATGATTATTTATAACACAAATAATATGATATTTTTATGTAAACAAAGCCCTACTGAGTCAGACGAATTTAGAATCACACTATAAATATGTTAAGAGCACGAATACAATAAATGACTCAGCGTAGGTAACGTACCTAATGTTCTTGTCCTTCCATTACAATACACATATAGATTAAACTTATTTAGTCCTCTCTAAAATAGATATATTCATCAGAATAACATAAAATAAATGCATAGTTTTTCTAAACGCTTATCACATGTAAACAATTTAAAATATTTTATTTAAAATATTTTATTGTGATCTACGCCATGAGGACATAATCGCAACGTGCCTCATCGAACATCAACAGAGGTCACGCATCAATTGTATTATTTTAATAAAACTTGTGTTTATCACTTTTTAAGTAAACATTTAGTCGATTTAGTTTACTTCACGGAATCCGATTTGTAAGACATCAATTAACGCGGGAAAATCAGGCGTTTCTAATCATAACTATTGATCTATATTAATTCTGTAAAGTGTAAAGGACCTGGAGTGATTTTTCCTCACTAATATCTAGTTTAGATATTTAGGCAGTAGGTATACACTTGGGAAATAAAATAATAAATTAACAGACAAAAAATAAAGCCTATTTTTATTCATTAAAAACTATTTTAGTCTACATTTCTAGATGTTTCAAAACTGAGTTTTAAAAAGGTTGCTCTCCAGGTGCTGCTTTCGCAGTTGTTGAATGTTTCTCATGACCGCAATGTAGGACTAATAGAGCCGCCGAAACCCGCGCCGTGAGTTCCATTTGATTAACCTCGTGCGCCCACGGCACTCGACCCCATCGCTTGAGCTAAACAAATATCATAATTACTTTTTTCTATACAGACATGGCTTGGTTACACAGAAGTCCCGGGTTTGATTCCAGGTCGAAGCATATTATTGAAATCAATGCTGTTGTTTGCTTCAGATCTAGGTCTTATATATTTGTATCCATGGTACAGTTAGATAAAGTTTAGAGTCACAATCTATGCTAATTTCAGTTTCCACACAATGCGTCTAAACAATATTACGGTGGACTATTTCTAAGGATATATTATAAATACCTGATATTCTTCTTCTAAACGTGTTAATAAAACAGCCTCTTCAGGTTCTAATCTGCGTTCTGCACAAGCAAGCATTAGTACTGCTGACTTCAATGCTTCAACACCAAAACATAAAGCTACAAAAGAAATGCAGTTCGGTTTTATTATTTCCAACCAATTCTTTCAATATAACAAGAAGATTTTAAAAGAGAATATAAAAGCTCCTACCAACTGTCATTGAGTGTATGCAGTATATTATTAAAACCTAAAAATATTAATTACCATTTAATGAAGGAAAATCATAAGAAAGTAGGTGTTTAGCTAATGCAGCTCGGCTCTCTGATGTTATTGGGGGAGGCATCAGATCATTGGAAACTATTAAATTCGCACCAAATCTTTTATTAAACCACTCTAAAACAGGATCCCAGTTCTTTTCTTGAAGTAATTTCAATTCTTCTTCCTGGAAGTGTAAGTGAAAGTACATGCTTGATTAGTTTAAAATATCTTGTACCATCATAATTATAATTCTTTATTGCACAATATATAAATTAGTACAATGGTGAGCTTAATGCCATTTGGCATTCTCTACCAGCTAACCATTGAAAGAGGAATGTAGTGATTGAGGCGCAAAGTTACTTAATAAAAAGCAAAATACATAATAACCAAGTATTTACACATACATATAATATATAATAAGTCATTATATTTATTTTAATCTGACTTTCACAATAGCTTTAAAAAATTGATATAAAATAATAAATGATAGCAACTCACATAGTCCTTTAAATTAGTTACATAATGTCTGGTGTTTCAATTAATACTTCTTACAATATTATTCAAAACTACAGTTTAAATATCCTCATAATAGATAACTATTTTATCTAACAAAAGAATGTATAAGGTACTTGCCTCAGAGTGAAAAAGCAAAGTGTCTGTAGCAATATATTCCAAGATGTAGCTTGTTATATCATGTCTTGTTAAATTTCCGGGATTATCCACTGCTGTGTTGCATAAGGCTGTCTGAAAATATAAGAGGCTTTAAAGAAACACAATATTAGCACACTGCAATTGCTCTTGTAACCTAACGCATTTAATTTCCATTATTTTAATCCAGCGTTTAAAAGGCTTTACAACCAACGTGGGCATACTAGTAAGATAAGCGTTTTAAATTAGTTTATTAAATACTACATTAACCACAAAGGTAAGGATAAACTCAGTTACCAGATGCATGGTAGGTTGGACTATGACATCAGTTTGGGAATCCCATTCTACGGCTATCGCGCGGGCAAGGGGCTCACTATCTATCAACAATACACGTCCATTTGGAGTCTTCAGACGCCTGTGATCCAATGTAACCTCCCATTTTTTCTCGTTTTGTACAATACCTGCATTTTTATAGAATCTTTTTCTTGTAGCTGAAATGTTAATTTAAATAATTTTAATTAATAATATACAATCAACTTTATAGCAGTTGATAGTTCAACATGTAACCGTACCGTAATTCTGCCTACATTTAATCCTAGTGCCACTCTGAAATAACGTGCGAGCAAGAGAATTTAATAAATTAGACATAATGTGTTGTTACATTCACTAATTATGCACAGATATGTACATAAATTGAAATAATAAATATAAACAAAAACCCACGGCCCCCTCCAAACCTAATTCTTGAAAACCATAGACAATTAGACTTTTTTTTTCACTATAGGCAAAGATCAACGTCTCAGTTCTTTGTTGCCTTCTTTATTTTTAATTAGTAATTATATAATGGAATCTTTATTTACCTTACAAAATTTCAATACTACAATTTTTCTAAAGGAAAATGAAAACATATTGTTTTTTAATTTGTTCTGTTTTTCAATTCTATAGCGCATTAACTAGTGTGTTAGTTCGATAATTACAGTCCCTGCGTTTACATAATCAAAATAAGAATCAAACATTTATTATTGAATTTTAATACTTTACAAAAAGACAATTTCAAATATGTGAGTCAGGTGTCTCAAAGATGCAAACTTTGGCATTGGCAAATTGTGTAGCCAACCGAAAGAATAACAAATCATGACCAACTTACAGATATCAACTCCTTTGTTTATGGCGAGTTGTTTGTCCTTGTTTTGTTGCGATTCAGTGGTTTTTGTTTTCTAATTAGTTACATAAAGTTTGACATCATTTCGAGTATAGTTCTGTATAAACATTTCTGAATTTGGTTTTGGTTTTCGTAATCATGTCTTGTATGGATTCTGATCTGTAGCAGTGTTTGTGGCTTGTTTTAAAGGATACAAGGTGAAGTGACGCGCTCTCGTGAGCAAACGAATAAGTTATAAATAATTCGCTACTAACGCTAGCAATTTATATAAACAAACTTATTTCTCCATTTGTGATGTACCCGCATTCCATCATCGCGGAAGAAGTATCGAAGACGATTTTGTTCCCCAGCTTTAATCTTTTACACTCAAAGAGAAAAGGAATATTCATACACCCCACGGCTATGTACAGAAATAGTGCATCGATCGACATAAGAGTCTACACGAATGCAATAAGTATAAATATATAAACATAAAGAAAAAAGTAAGGATGAAACTTTTGGAAAGCGGTCGCTTTGAAGCGTTAAGCAGAGCGCTCTCGATCCTTAACGGTGATAGTGCCGTTCAAGGTCGCATCGAAAGCTATAGCTGCAAAATGGCTGGTGGAGACAAAGCCTTCTACAAGCGGTTCACGGCCGATGGCGAAACATCTCGTGACCTTCAAGCATTATCTCCACCGGAGGGTGCATTTCAAAGGTATTGCTGTTTTTATTGGCCAACATAACGTAATGTTTTTAGAATCTAATGAGAATTGTGGTGTAATTAATTAGATATTATATGAATTGAAAATAAGCATTCATAAAGGCTTGCGCTTGCTCATCATCAGACTCTATAATGGCTTTTGAAAGATATATGACGAGAAGAACACCACAAGAAACTCGCCAATCATAGCCTGTAATAAAATAATTGCCAAAAAAAAATTGAATTTTCATTCAGAAAAAAAAGTAAATAATAATAGTATAGATAGATAGTAAGCATAGTGTTTCAAATAAGTATTATGTTTTATAGTCGCAGTTTATCAGGAGATGAAGAAGGAATGCTGTGTGATACAATATCTCGTAAGACATTGTTTTACCTGATTGCCACATTGAATGCAGCTTTTCCTGATTACGAATTCTCATTAGCTAAGGTAAGAAAAAAAAACTTGAAAAGTGCAAAAAATACATTTTTTCTGTCACATATAATTAACACGTTGATTTTCAATTGCAGCTATAAAAAAGTTCACAATGTAGATAGCATGACTGCTATAGTGTTTCAAAACGAAATTATCGTTTTTAGACACTAGTTTATAGCAGCACAAATGTGCACTTACTGGCGTATGTAGAAGCAAGTGTCGTGTTTTGAAAACATCTTTTTAGGTTTTAGCCACAACCTAATTAAAGGTACTAAATTAATCAAAATTAAGTTTATTTAAGCAGAAAGAGTAAAACTATATTTCTAACATTCTAAAAATCACAAAAACATATAGTGTCAATTTTTTCTTGTTCTACTGTATAACGTGTTAAGAGTCAATAAAGCTATGTTTCATAGTTTAAATGTTATTAGAGATGAAAGATAACGTTTTATACATTCAAACAATAAAGTGGTATAAATGTAAAACAATACAAAAATTGAAAACTTTCCAGTTCATGTGATCACAGTGAGTTATTGACTCTTAACTACATTGCTTTTGTGAGTAACAAACTGGTAGTGGATGGTGTTGTAGTATTGGGCAGTGAGAAATATCTTATATAATGCTGTTAAAAAAATGTGTAGGTGCTTGTTTGGGATTTATTATTATTATTTAATATTACTCAATATATTATGATTTAAAATTTAATCTTGGAACAACAATATTTGATGGAAATAAGATAAGCCAAACAATCAATAATCCTTAGTTTTTGTTCTTAGATAAGATAACTTTGTTTTGCTTTATTATATATCTTATTTAAATGTTTTTAAAAATATAATTAGACACATAATATTATCTTATTGAATATATTAATGGATTTCCAATTAAAATACGCAATACAACTATTATTTCACAGAGCAATGAGTTCAGTGCGGAACCATCCCTATCTTGGGTGCAGTCAGCTGTGGACAGTGCTATATCTGCCGTAGGTGGAGCCCGTTGGCGACAATTGCGTACTGCATTATGGTCGGCAATAAACGACGAGGTGCAACTACCAGAGTGCCGGATCTACAGCTACAATCCCGATTTAGCCAGTGACCCGTTCGGAGAGCCTGGATGTCTTTGGGCGTTTAACTACTTCTTTTATAACAGGAAATTGAAACGTATTGTTTTCTTCACCTGTAGAGCTATGAGGTAAGATATTTTAACATATGTACAATATTTTTTATATTCTATTCTCTAACATCATCCATATGTTCCTATTGGAACACTTGGACTATTCAAAATGCAATTGTACTTAACAATATCATGATATGTAGAAACGGCAATGGTGCCTTCACTTCAATAATATAATAATATTAACTATTAGATATAATCGGTTTTCACATACTGTCATTTGCAGCTTCATATGAAAATTGTATATTGACTAACTAATAAATATACTATAATGCTTTTGTTACAGTCCAGTGTGTGCTGTTGATTCGGGTGTGGACTTCGCAATGGACGAAGATGAGGAGTATGACTAGAACATGGGAAAGTATCCTCCGAGCGTGTAGGAGAGATTTGAATATAAATGCAACGATGGCAAAATTTGTCATTCAGTGGCATTCAATAAATACGTTGAAATGTATAAGTTTTGTAGATGACAATAATTCTACAGATGTAATTGTTAATGCGAATGGAAAGGTCGTTGTAGATATGAGAAAATTATGAGGTTTTCCTTTAGTTGTTAAGATTGTCGTGCATGTAAGATTATCCTTTTTTTTGTATCGGTGCACTTTTAGACATTATTGCACACATAATCGTAATTGATATCTTAACTAATTTAATTTTATATAATGAAAACTAACAATATACAAAGTAGTGTTTAGTTTTTTATTTTGCGCTCGTCTGGTAGCATTTTTCTTTATTCATACCAAGTAACTTTTCTTTGACAGTTGTCACTGTTTATATATTTTTTTGTGATACGGAGGTAAGAAAACTTTATATAACAAACATGGGTTGCTTAGTAATTTTCTCTACATTAAATTGTATGAATTATTTTGTTCCGTTAATTGGCTACAAATATATGCCATTTTCTCACGTGACGCTAATTTTATGTTAAAAGTTTAAGATTTACTCCCGAGTATTATTGAGTATTATATTTTGCCTTATTATTGCATTTCTTTCACAGTAATTTTAAAAATCTATCTTCTAGAATTTTAAGTCTAACGAAAATTTCGATGTATTTTTCGTTTAAGTAAAATGATTTTATTTTATGATCAAGTACTTTAGTATTTGACTTTTTTTTTCATAATTTTAGATACTTACTGACCTTGCCCGTGACAATAGGAATTTCTTTTTCTCTTATAACATAGGTGAAATATAATTTTATCATAGATTTAAATCCATTAGAGTAGCGGAAACGAAAATATGTGCACGTGACTTTACAAATATTAGTGATGACATCTAAGTGAATTAATATCTATTATTTTTATAGCACGCAAATACGTATTTGATTACACGAATTATGTTTTCTCAAATGTAAATTTGTACATAAATGGAAAACCTCACACGATACATTTTTTACATATTTTTTTTCATTTTGTTAGATGTTTAAATGAAACGTGATGTAGATTAAAGAGTGAAGTAATTTTTGTTTCAAGGAATATAAAAGAATAAAGATTTAGAGAAGCTATTAGGGCAGTGATTCTCAACCACTGTGCCGCGGCACTTTTGTGTGCCACGAAATTCTAAATAATATGATTTAAAAAAATTTAAACTTAACTTTTTCTTTGTGTGCCGCCAAATTTTAAAATCGTTAAATATGTGCCGCAACAAAAAAAAGGTTGAGAATCACTGTATTAGGGAAAGGGGGGTTCGTCTGCAGGCGATGAGAACCAAAGAAAATTCAATTAGTGTTGGTGATACTTCTAGAACTCCACTTAGTTACATTTTAAAATATATTCTTTACATTTCTCATTACTTTTTACATTTAATATTAACATACATAAACGTTCACACACACCTCATGTTGACAATAACGCCGAAAGCCTCCATTTAGCGATATCTTAGTTATAGGTCTATGAGCAAATTCAGTAAATTTCTATATTATTATTGTAGGTCTGGAATCGTTTGTACCTGAAATAATTATTCAATTTATTATATTGAAGCCCAATTTTAATAAATCGGGTAATTATTAAATGAAAAGATCTCAGACTATTTAGTTTGTAGGTACCTTTTTTTTATTTCAATAAAAATTCATTATCTATTTGTATAAATTTGTTTTATTTTGAACATAGCTTATGTTTTAAAACTATAATTTTAACACTTCCTATTAAATTCATTTGATATTAGAATTACTTCGTGTTTTTCTAAAAGTGAACTCACAAGTTGATCTGTTTATAAGATTCCCTGCATTAAATTAGGTAAGATGTTACCAAATAATAATAGATTAATTATCCAAATATTATAAAAATAGCTACTTTTTATACAAAAACGCATATAAAATAAAATGTCGCTTGACTTTTAAATTTTACAAAAGAAAAGAAAACTATAAATTAATAAGAATATATAATTTCTGAATAAAAATCTTATTTACAAATAAGGTTATTGTTTTAGATTAATTGGCAATACAGTTAACAACAAAATTATTAAGTATTAATTTCGTAAGTTTTTAATATAAAAACTTGCCTTGATAATTAAAATTAACACATATTAATTTTACTGGTGACTGTACAATGGTCCAAAGTTATACATTGTAAATTTAAGAAATAAGTTCTTATAATTTCGAAGAAAAATCTTCGTGTAACTGAGGTAGGTACTTACACATATTAACGGGATTATTTATATACATAAGCAGAATTCATAATGTGTGGCGTGGAGTATGCCTCTCGCTGTCAAAAGAAAAACAAATCCAGCATCTATATAAACGTTTTAAAATTTAAAGATTAATAAAAAAACCTGTTTCAAAGTTGTGTTAGTAAAATATGACGAAATGCACCCTTAAATAAAAATATGAAATTGTGAAAATTAAATAGTAAATGACATCGAATCACAAATAACATTATAATAATTATTTTTAACAAATTATAATGAAAACAACGAAGATTAATTAAAAAATTATTTTGGAGATGCTTTATGTGAATTTCATGTACAATCGTCGACAATGTTCTCGAGGCATGTGAGAATGTAAAGGCTGTAATAACGCACGAAACCACTCATTTTACAACAGCCGATGTTCGCGAATAGCTATTTTGAAATATTTGCAGCCTAATACCGCCCTTATTCATATAAAAAAAACGTGACGTTAAATAATCAAAAGGTACGTCTTAGAGAGCCGCATAAGTAAACTAAACTAATTCTTTGATATTAAATTGTATGCATGACTGTACTCAAGTTGTATCATAAAGGTCATATTATGTCGGAGTATGACTTGCGAATCAATCACGGACATCGCCCAAACGAAGACTTGAAAAACCATGCGCATTTAAGGTCGTACATGAAAAGTAACGGAACGAATAATACACAACCATATATAATACTTTCAGTTCATTTTTGTAACAAATATATCTTGAATTGTGTAATTACTAACCACATAAAGCATCCGTCATACTCTAACCATCCTAAATCAAAATCAACATTATGAAATCAAACGCATAACAAACTTTCTGTATACATTAATGCCCCGCTTTACGCGAGGGATACGTTCCGGAAAAAACTGAAATTTCCGCGACCATAGAGAAGTTGATGACTACATTATGTTTATACGCACTATTTCGCGTAATGCGGGGCAATTGAGCGCGAAATTTGCATTTCGCGTTATAGTGAAACCGCGCATAACGGGGTCGCGTAAAGCGGGGTATTACTGTATATACAAAAATGTTGGCATAAATTGTGTCCTTAAGACATTGTCGCACGAAGTTACATATATTACGTGCTCCATAAGCGGAGCATTTGTATCATAAACTAATTATTAACCAAAAAAGCAGACACTCAGCACGCCCCCTACTAATTTACTTTTTGTAACCATATCGAATATCCATAACAAACAGAATTTCTTTTTTCAAATATTCCGCCCATTAATCGCCATATTTTCAAATTTCGAATGAAACTGTAGTTTTCGTTAACTATCAACGCGTAAGTACTCTGCACACAAATCCTTGGTCATGTAGCTGTTATTGTGATGTCATATGCAATACTGACTACGAACAGGATCCAGACAAAACACGACGAATTCACGAAATACATCATAACTTTCTTACTGATTGTAATATACTAAAAAACTTAAATTGTACATTAAAAATGTAGCGACAAGGCTTAAGCCTCTTTTAACCCGTTTAAGTATCTCTTTAAATATCAGGGGACAAAAATAGAATTTACTTATAAATTATTAACAGGTCAGTGAATTCCAGTTATTAAAATGCGCATGACCATTAAAACAAGACTCGTGATATGACAAATGAGATCCCCATTCATCCCCTGTAAGTAAAATATTGTACTTTCTTAAATCTAAGATTGAACACTTATATAATTCTAAATTAATTCATATAAAAACGTCAAAAGCCAATCTAATTTTCTAGTTCCCAATCTTAGATCCAAGATTATATTTTTTAGCTTAGATAAAATTTATACATTAATAAAAAACATCTCTCCTTAGATTTGGCTTATGTGCGACAGCTAATGGAGTGGTTTACTACGTTTTATGTGAGATGTGGACAGTGCCACAAAGGTTAAATTCCCACAAAATGGGGAAACTACACTTTGCATGTAGTAGACCTTAAGACGCTGGGCTTGCATCGCCTATGTTCGCAAAGGCTTATTTTCAACTTCATTAATTACATCTCACATCTGTCAATTAAGTGGAAGCATCTGAAGTCATAAACACTCATTGAAAAGTAATTAGGAAGATTATTATCACTAACCACAATATAACATATTTATATAAAATATTTAAATCTTAGAGACCAAAGACATGTGCATAAATATGCACCGAAAATATTATGTAAAAATTCAATAAACACATGTCCGAGGCCAACATATACTTCGACTTAGAATTCGATAACAAATTATATTTCTGATGTACTTTCATTTTACATTAAGAAATATAAATATAGATTAGATCCATCATCCGTAGAAAAATCATCGCAATCGTAGACCACTGACAGATTATTTCCGTCTTCCCCCCACAAGCACGATTTTAAATCAATCCCATATATTGCATATTTAGAAAAGAATGCCTACCAAAAAGTAAATTTTATATTATCATTTAAAAAATGTGGACTGGCTACATTGTTACAATCACGACGAAATGGAGTTCTATGGGCAAGGGATCTTAATTCATAACTAAAATAAAATAAATTCGCTAACGTTTCTCTGGCGGTGGAGTGTTAGGCGTCGACGTAGGTGTGCTAGGAGTTGTCGGTACGGGTGCAGGGACCGGTACAACATCTGGCTCTTGTACTGGCGACCTCATCTTGGCCCTAGGCCTCCATGCGTCAAGTAATGCCTCTACTCGTTCATCTGTGGGTCCCCATCTGGAGAAACCAGCCGCGTTTTGTAACCACACTACTACTGTGCCTCCGCCCCAACGAAAATATACTTCATTCCTAAAAATATACACATGAGACATATCAGTACTGCTTAGAAATATTTTTATGTTATTTTTGATTTAAATTGTTGAACCAAAACTTACTTTGGAAGTACATGTTGAAAACCATGTCTATATTCATGTTCAAAAGCTGGTATTACTACCTGAAATTGTTAAAATAAAATATATATTGAAAGAACCAAGGGACCAACATTCCAACTATGACAGACTATATATTACTCGCATTCCTTGCACATCAAAACATTACCGAATTTATAACACTATTACTTTTCAAAAAGTATCTCACACTATCCTGGCATATTCTATTTACCTTCGTAAACAATCTTTGATCATAGAAAACTTTGTAATTCCAATCCTCATCTAAGCAAATCAAATTTGTAACCTAAATAGGTCAATATGGTTTTTTTTACCTATGTATTTATATCTATTAATTACCTGTTTCCTCTTAAAGTGACTAGCTTGTAGTTTGTGTAATGCGTGAGGAGGTCTCTCAGGCCATTCCGGCAACACTACCACAAACGATAGAGGTTCTGCCGAATCTTGCAAAAGTCGTTCCATATGACGTAGAGCTGACTCCAATAGTTCTTCACAATAGGGCGGATGTGCTACTAGTGATCCTGATACGGGACGGAGCTCCAAGAATGGCCTAAAAATTAAAATTATTAAATACTATATATAAGAAAAAATAGGCTCATCTATTTGATATTAAAACTCACCCTCTAGAGCCAAAATAAGAGTCAGTATCAGCAAAAGCAGAACAGTATTGTCTGAAATAGCAGTCCAATGGACTCGCAAAACATTCAAAGGTAACTCCAAAACATCGGTGTAGGCATTCCAGAACAGGCACGGGTAGTGACATCTGAGTTAGCTGGGTCTCCGCGCCGCCCCCGCTGGCACTGCAGCTGCCGCCCACCCACGCAGCATAGCGTCGCAACAAACACCAGACCCGCGACAAAAATTGCTCGAACTTCTTATCGTCGAAACAACTATGTCGATATAGACATTCCTGTAATATATTATTTTCTTGCTAAGCTACTACAAAAAAGACTTATTTTAATTGGTCACGGCTGCATGTTACAAAATATTAATTCAACTTGACATAATAACTTATTTTCGAGGAGTAAGTGTCTTAAATTATTCGCGTACACGATTTAACTAATTAAAGACACTCGCTGCAACCACAATGACTCAAAAATAAACGCGGTGGTAAGCCGCGGTATTTTAAATTACGAATTCGATAATATTCATAAATCACATACGTGAACGCAAATTTGGTCAATATTCAATAATAGTCTCCATGTTTTGATTCGCATTTAAAGTTGTAAATAAAAGATAATGTCACGCAAAAGTTATATTGTAGTAGAGGGGAGTGAGTAGCGTAAGGTGTGGAGTGGGAGGTGTTCAGTGCTTTGACCTGTGCCATTGACTTTCATACTTTCAGTTTCGCGCGCTTTTTAAGGATCAACATATTAAGTAAATTTAAGCTCCGTTTTGATTATATCACTAATAAAATATTATTTTATTATAAATTGTTTAATATTACTTTATTTAAATATAATTTATTTGAAAAATAATATATTAAAATATATCTTATACTTATCTATATATTTTTGACTAAAATTTCTATTTATATTATTTGATTAGTATCAAAAAAAAAATTAAAGCATGACGTGTTTCTCACCAGTTTTTGCAGGTATGCAGCATTAATGACTAGTGTCTCGCCGAGATATCGTAGTAATGTTTGATCTCTGTCTAGGAAGTGTTCCACAAGAGGTGGACGAGGTGCAGGCAATGCAAACTGTACTGGATAGCACCATACTTTGCGAAGGGCGGCCTGTTGCAATGGCGCTGGCAATTCCTGACATAAATTATATCAATTTTTTGGTCAGTTAAATTTAAATTTGAACTTACATATAAATATAATATAAATACAACTCACATTCAATAAATAAAATAGAAAATGTTGGTTAATTGGCATGTAGGAATATTTACCTGTATACCATTTTCTTTTAGCAGTACACTATGTTTTTCTCTTATTTTCCGAGCATATTCTGCAGATAAATGATAGATTTTAAGACATATACCTTCTACAGAAGCCTTCACTGTCTCTGATAAATGTGGTTGACATTGTCTCTGAAATTTGAATTTACACTAATGCATTTATTCTCTATATTATAAAATAGAATTAATGTTCTTGAAATAAGACAGTACCCTTAAATGTGCCAATCTGTCTTGAAAGTCATCATAAGTAGCACCAACTGTCCTCCTCAACCACTGGAATGTATCCTCTGCATTCCACTTCACCACTTTTCTACTCTCCGGAGAAGCATTCCGTGACTCAATCATTTTTTTAGCAGCTTCTGCATATCTAGATAGTTGCTTGCGAGCATCACCAGTGAATTTAGGATGTGTTAGCTTTATAGGTATATCATTCATTATTTCTTCATACATTGACCTTGAGATCTCCGGGAAGCAATGACTAGGTAATAAAGGATCTGAACCACCCTGGTCATTAACTTTTCTCTCCATAAGCCAACGGTTAAATGAATCTTTAGGAGCATCAATGCTTTCTCGCGTATGACATAGTTCTTGATAACATTGTCTCAATTTATTAGCTAATATGAACCTGTAACCCTCTACTTCAGGATGCGGATGAGGACAGATGGTGGGTGGCCGTTCATATATAACCACATTTGTTGGCACATCAATATCCCAAGGTCCAGCTAAGACAAATTTCTTAGGAGGAGGCCCGTTGTCTTCTGAAGGACGACGTTTAGTAGCACCGGCGGCTAAATTACCAGGATTTGGTGGACCTGCATGACATATGCCCAGTGGATCCGTTATCGGATCGAAGTCCCTTTTTACAGCTGGTAGTTCCCACATAGATTCACCAGATAACTTATTCCAAAAATATGGTCTGTTTTCACGTTTTGACCAATATTTTCGCCAACCTTGCTGTAAGAGCTCTGGATGCAAGTCTGCCGCTAAATGAGGTGCAAGGGGTGCAGGTGCTCCAGGAGTTTGAGGAGTTTCACCTCCCGGACCAGGTGAAGATTGAGGCTCTGGTGAAAATTCATTACTAGTAGGCCCACCGTCCCACGATGAGGATCCCGCCACTACTTTATCACGAACATCATTCATGTTGTCGAACTAATGTTAGTAAACGCGGGAGATCTGGTTATGTGGTAATAAATATCAAACTTATGTAATTAATACGTTATAAATAAAGACATTAGGTTCACACAACTTAAATCAACTCGTATTCTTTAAACTTATAAGCTTCTGATAAGTACAGCAATTTGCCTCCAAAACTCGATAATAACACTTCACTAGGGAAAAAACACAATTCCGACCATCAATCACACACATGTTTAACACAAATTGTTAGAAACATATTATATGTTAATATAATTTTGTTTAAAATGTACTAAGATTGTTGGTAAACAATTATATTCTCTCGATGTTTTACAAAAGAAAAGTTGGCGTAGCCCCCAAGCTCCGCCATCACAAAATGACAATAAATTGTTATTGTTTTAATTGTGCTCAATGCCGATGGCATAGAAATCAAACCTAAACCCACTATATAAAAAAAAGGAAACTAGTATTAGTATAAAATATAGAATATTACATTAATACAAATAATAAAAATAAATAATAATTAGGCTTTATAAAAATAGATCAATTTGATAAATATCAAATATATAATTATATTATAAATCTATGGTCATGACGATGACGGCGGTAAATGTCTAAATGGTTTGACTTCATTTATAAATCATATTATTTAAGTTCGAGAGATTCCTGTCTCCGGTGATTTTATAGTTTAAACTCTAAAGTGACATACATTAACAGATGAAAGACTGACGCGTAATGTCGAGTATTTCTTCTGAACGGCAAGTCGTCGAAATCGCAAATTATTATGATGTTGAAAAATATTCGACTGCTTCATATAAATCACATGTGCCTACAATATTAGGAGATGTTGAATATAACACATTTTTTACCAATTATTTGTTACCTAACATGCCGTGTGTTCTTAAAGATATAAGCCTCTCCTGGAAGTGTAACAAAGATTGGGTGGAAAATGATAAAATCAACTATAACTATTTCGATAGTGAATTTGGAGAACTAGACGTTCCTGTAGCTGATTGTGACAAACTACAGTACAACGCACATTGCAAATCGGATATGAAGTTACGAGAATTCATAGATTACCTAAAGAAGCCTAATAAAGAAAATTTATTTTATCTAAAAGATTGGCACCTGCGGCAAATGAGGCCAAATGACAATTTCTATGATGTACCACATCTGTTTGCTTCGGATTGGCTCAATGAGTATGCTTTGGACCATAATGAAGATGATTTTATGTTTGTGTACATAGGTCCTCAAGGTTCATGGACTCCACTGCATTCTGATGTTTACTCGTCATTTAGCTGGTCAGTCAATATCACTGGATTAAAAAAGTGGATCTTTTTTCCCCCTGGCGAAGAAGAAAAATTTAGGGATGTCTTGGGCAACTTACCTTTAAGCTTTAATGCTGAGAGTTTTGAAAATGTTAAATATTCTGTGATATACCAAAAGAAAGGAGAGGCTATATTTGTACCTTCAGGTTGGCATCATGAAGTTTATAATGTTGAAGACACCATATCCATAAATCATAATTGGATCAATGGTTGCAACTTGCATTTTGTATGGAAAGCTTTAGAGGCTAGCATGGTTCTTGTTGAACAAGAAATAGATGAATTAAAAATGACTCCCGAGTTTTATGAAAACTGTCAAGTTATGCTTAAATCATTATATGGTATGGACTATGAAATATTTTTCAAATTAATTTTATATATATCAAAGAAAAGGATTGAGGAACTAGAGAAAGGTAGCAACATGTACTTTAATAAATATGTCTTTGGAAAAAATCACATCAAATTTGATTTAAAATGTATATTAAATATATTACAGCCTATAGTTACAAAATTCAGCCATTACGATAAATACCTTTCAACGGAAATTAAAAACAAAATAATGGAAGCACACACAACCATAACCAAAACAATTAATAAATAGTATTATATATTAGACCTTCTCTGTGTGAAAACATGCCCATTGACAATTAAATCTTCAATCTGAGACTTTGAATATCCCAATTCTTCTAGAACTTCTATTGAATGTTGACCAGGTGATGGTAAAGTTAGTCGACTGACAGAGGAGCCAGGAGTGTGTGATAATTTTGGTGATACATTGGGTACGATTTTACCATCCACATCTTTAATGAATGATTTTCTAGGTTCAATACAATAATTATTTAAATCTTCAAACTGAAGAACTGGTGTTACGCAAGCATCTAGTTTATCAAAAATTTCACACCAATCCTTTTGGGTTTTAGTTAAAAATATTTCTTCAAATTTTTGTCTACAATTATCAGGGTCACTAAATTGGCTGTATTCATCAGATTCTAAACCCAATCCTTTTAAAAGTTGTTCATAAAATTGTGGTTCTATTGCTCCTACAGCCATGAACTTTCCATCCTTAGTTTTGTAAGTGCCATAAAAAGCAGCTCCACCATCTAAAGGATTTTTACCTGCCTCTTGGGACCAAATAGGTAAATGTTTTGATTTGAATATCCAAGATGCTAAATATGCTGCCCCTTCAGTCATACTAACATCAATCACTTGACCTTTACCAGAACTAGTCCTTTCAAACAATGCTAATAATATGCCAATTGTACATATTAAACCGCCACCTCCAAAATCAGCTAAGAGGTTAAGGGGTGGAGTGGGTGGCTGGTTATTCTTTGTAAGTAGTGATAAGATGCCAGACATAGCCACATAATTAATATCATGTCCTGCTCTGTGTGCTAGAGCTCCTGTTTGTCCATATCCAGTTAGTCTTGCATATATTAGCTTGGGATTATCTGTCATTAATGATTCTGGACCTAAGCCTAACTTTTCCATAACACCAGGGCGATATGTATCCAATAGAACATCAGCAGAATCACATATTTTTTTTACAATTTTTCTTCCTTCTGTAGTTTTTAAGTTTATTGCTATCATTTTCTTTCCATTAGACATTGCATCAAAAGGTAATGCCTCAATCTGTAATTGCATGAAATTTCGTAGTGTTATATTGTTACTATATTGTAATTATGTATTTATTATGTACTATTCTTACTTTGTGTATTACTGTTACATTTGCACCAAAGTCTGCTAAAACCATTCCACAGTATGGGCCTGGTGCCAATCCCATCATTTCGATTACTTTAACACCGCGTAAGGCCATCTGCGAAATATATACTATAGTTATATTAATTAAATACAACTTGATCATATTTTTAATTTATAATAATACATACTTTTAAAATATTTAACGTAATAAAGAAATGTAAAAGAATAAATATCAATAAAATATTAATAGACACCGCGTCTCATTGCTAAAGATAAACCATTTTCTGAATCTAAACAAATATCTACTAAATTCGCACTATAATAGTAGTGCTAAAGTTCAAAACAGCACTCCCGATAACGAGCAATTATAAATGACCAGAGACAATAGTGCCTCTAGTGAGGAATTAACATTGAAAACACAACCACGTTTCTTTTCTTTTATAGCAATGCGAACCTATCGGTGGCCCGCAGAATCAGAGGCCCCATACAAAAAAACTTCGTTATGATTAGTTATGTTTTCTATATTAAAATCTGCATAAGAGGGAATGACTGGCATTTTTTACTAGTATGAGTTTTATTTAAAACCTAAAATACGAAGCAAGGGTATTGCGTTTGCAGGGAGCGAACTTTCGGATACGCGCCGAACCGTAAATCTTGCACACAAAAGACTAGGGACGTAGCATCATTTGAGATATTTAGTGTTTACGATCAATTTTTAAATATATTGATAACATTTAAATAACTTTACTCTTATTAATATAAGTATTAAATATAAAATTATAATTAAGAGTTAGCCTGTGACTGACATTGACACTGTTATTTATCAGCGTCAGTCGATTGATCGTTCGTTGCGCTTCGGTTGTGGTATTTTTTGCAAGCGAATGCTTTTGTTATAATAAATAAGGTAAGATCTGTTATTTAATCGAATTTGTATTAAACTTTAATTATATGAACATTGTATACATTACTAGTCATCCTGTTTTCTAATTTGATGTAATTTGCAGTATGTCTGTGGCGTTCGCGGCTAGAGGCAATCGGCCTCCACCGAATCCTGCTCAAATTCAAAAAATGTTGGATGAAAATGCTCACTTAATACAGACTATTCAAGACTATCAGTCGAAAGGTCAGCTAATGGAATGCCATCAGTACCAACAAATATTGCATCGAAATTTGGTGTATTTAGCGTCTATCGCAGATGCTAACCAGAACATTCAAGCAATACTGCCGGTAAGTTAGCGTCGTTAAGATTTTGTCTGAAAATACCTACAGTCTGTATTGTAACATATTTTATAAAATTAAAATTACATGATTTCAACAATACTTATAGCCGAAATAATGAAATTGTCTACATTAAATTTTAGAAACATTGTACAATACAAATCATCAGCGGTGTACTTTGTAATTATTTTTCAGCCTCCACATCAATTAGCAGCAGGCAATGCTCCACAAGGCCCCCCAGCCAGTATAGGATCGGATGCTCCTGGTGTGCCACAGCAACCATATCGTCCACCTTCAGGAGTTTCTTCACCACCAACACGCCCAACACAATCCTATGGCCAAAGACCTTATCCCCAGAATCAATATCAAGGTCAATACCAAGCAGCACCTGGAGGTTATCCTCCACAAGGTGGTTATGGTCCACCAGGCCAAGGTTACGGCCCACCCAACCCCTCACAACAACCACAAGGTTATCCGCCCAATTCAAATTATGGGCCTCCAATAACAACATCACCTAATAACTATCCCCAGTCCCCATCATCTCATCCGGGACCCGGTTATCCACCATCATCAGGACAGCAGCCATATGCTCCTCCTCCTGGTGGTAATCCACCTGCAGCCGGTGCGCCTTATCCAGTGCGTGGTCCCAGTCAGCCACCATACACAAGTAATTCAGCTTATCCACCAGCACAGGCAGGAGGAAACTATCCAAATGTTGGTGTGAGCTCCTACAACTCCACTCCTTCTCAACAGCAGCCGTATCAAGCACAACCATTCCCTAATTCTACCGCAACACCTCCTTACACATCTCCGCCAACATCACAGCCAAATCGATCTCCTCAACCTCCTACAGGTGGATACACACCGCAGAACCCTACACCATCAGGATATGGTTCACCATCTGCACAAAGTCCTACATACAATGCTGCTTCTCATGGAAATAATGGCCCACCAGTTAGTGCGACATCAGGACCGACGCCGCCTGCTGGTCAGCAGTATCCTCCACCTGGACAGCCCAATCCATATCCTCCAGCCACTCAGCCACCATATTCTAATCCTTCATCACAACCAGGCAGCCCTGCACCTTCGGTGTCCACGGCTCCACCTCCTCAAAGCTCATATCCACAAAACCCTCAGAACTACCCCCCTGCTGCTGGGGCTTACCCTCCTCACGCCTATCAACAAGGTTATCCACCTGCACAATATCCACCGTCGCCCTATCCATATGCCCGAGCTCCAGCACCGGGTGCGCCACCCCCAGGTGCTCAACCATACCCTGGGTATGGATTTCAGCCACCTACTCAGCAGTAGCATGTAAGATTTAATGAAATCTCTTATATAAATAATGCATTTTAGAAATCTGTTTTATTTGCTGAATTATTTAAGGTAAATCATGTGTGTAATAAATAAAATAAAAACAATGAATATTAAATTAAACTATGTTTTATTATTTATGGCTTCATGTCTCTTCATATGTAATTGTTGGATCTTCAAAGCAATGCACTGATTCATCATAATATTCTAATGGTAAATCTTCTGCTGGTGGATGCGTGGGAAACGGTGGAGCTTCAGCAAGTTTTTTATTAGGCAGCACCGTGTCATATAGGCGACACATGGCTCCAGTTTCTCCAGGTATTCCCACACCTAAAGTCCATAGCACATTGTGTTTTGTATTAATTCGTAGAATTTTGACGCCTCTAAGTATTCTCCAACTGAAATAATATTGTAATTTTAAAAACTAGGAAATATGTTGATTCTGCTACAAAAAATAAAGTTGATTACTTGTTCCCCATATGGCCAGGCATTTTTGTTCCTGGCATTACTCTTGCTTTTTCACCACCTGAGCCAATATTTCCTGGCCGTCTGTGTGTTTTTGTAACTCCATGTGTTTTAGGCATACCTTTGAAACCCCAACGCACCATTACACCTTGGAACCCTCTATCTATACTAAAATTTTAATAATTTATTAATCATAATTATAATAGAGTATGACCAAGTATAAAAAAGAATGCACCAACGTTTTTGCTTTCACATCTATATAATCACCAACTCTGAAATGTGTAGCGAAGAGTGGTGTGCCTGTTGGAAGAACTGCATTCGGAGTGATCAAGAATCGAGATAAATGTCGTTTTGGCATCATTCCAACACTGCTGAAAAGACCGCAGTATTCTTTTGTCACAGTACTAGGATCAACAGTTTCTGATCCAACAATCAGACAACCTAAAGTGCGCTTTTCTCGCCAATTGCGATTTTTTATTACCATTGGTTTAAACTCATCTGGTGGTATGTATTTTATCACCTGATTATCAACCACCTGAAAAATATTTTGTGTTAATTATATCGAACGTAAATCATAATATGCAACAATGTGATGATTTTATCATACATCAAATTTAACACCGCTTGTAAACTGTTATGCCATTTTAGCAAGTGCTATCAAACAAAAAATGTATGATTTGTTGTAATATTCAGTTACTCAACATGCAGATATTTTAAACAAGCACAGAGTAACAAATATCTGATGGTTTTGCATGCATAGCTGATAAAATTAAGTTTAAAACATACACTACAATATCCTTTTGCCGTTACTGGTGGTTGTAAAGCTTTTGATACGTCGGAGCTAATTAACACAGTAAGTTACATAGTTTAAAAAATATATAATTTAACTTACTTGAAGTAATGTAGTTTGAACTTTAGTTCCATTCTTTAACCACATAGGATAATTTCCAATTTTACGTGCAATAAGACCAGTTCTTCTTGTGCGAAGATTCCATGTTGCCTCAGGTTCGTTTGTAACACCAGTTAGTGGAGAGTGAAGGACTGGTTGTGAACACAATTTATCTTGTATAACTTCTTGGATAAAAGCTTTATTTTCAGACGTCAAACCATCTTCGCTGATCTAAAAGACAAACGTATTACTATCTTTGGTAGTGTAAGAAATACTCTAGATTGAATATAATAAACTCACGACTCTTTCCTTAGGGACAAACCATTTCGGAGGTCTATACTTTGTCGGTGGATAAAATGATCGTGTTTGATTAAAAATATTTCCAACACTGTAACAATGTTTACAAACATTAGTAACATTTAAATAATAAAACTTAAAATAATAAGAGCTAAAATGAAAATATAACCTCAATTTTGTAAAACTTTTGCGCAACTGGGTCAGCGTGCAAGATGACATAGCTACATGTAATATCGCTGAATATGATTAATTAATAAAATATTTTGCTAATAAATTGTAATCCCAATAAATTCTGATTAACTTTCAGACCGCAGACACTTTAAACATATTTTTTTAATGTTGTTGTTTCATTTTAAGGCAAAGGGATCGAGCCCATACAGATTACAGACTATTAAAAAATTTTCTTTTGTTACTGTTGTTTTATTAAAGATATAGGGATCAACTTATGCAGCTTTGGCGGCAGCAAATAAAAAGCCCGCTGTCTATTTGGAGTTATTCGCCCACTTTTGGAAAGTTAATTAATATCCATTAGTACATAAGAATGAACAAAGGAACAAGTAACGGGCAACACGTAATCTCAAAAAGCTGCCGAAAATTCTGCATTATTTTTTCTAATTTTTGGACTCATACACTATAAGTTTAATTGTCAATTTGCTTATTTATTTATTCAAGTAGACAAATGGCCCGCGTTTGAATTGAAGTTTTTGTTTGCGATATGATTAAATATTTTTATGTGTTTTTATTATTAGTCGATTGTAAGGAAGTATATAGTACTATTACATATCAAGATGCGACAGTTTATGGCCCCGGATTACGACCTGATAATATAGTTATGCCTGCAAGATATATTTTTGTTAATTTCAGCAGTATTAAAGAAATTATGTAAGTTTATGCTTGTACAATGACGGTTCGCGGATTTACTACAAACTTTACTTAAGTTATGGTTTCTGTATATTATTAGAAATGTAAATAACAGCATAACCATAGCTTTTGTTAACCTAATTTCAGAGAAACTCAAAATTACATACAGGATGTAAAATTTGAAATAAGTAGTAAAAGTAATCGCAATTACCAATGCAGACTTTGGGCAAATAAACTCGACAGAAAGGATGGTATAATTATCATCAGATACAAAGTTTATGAAATGTGTAAAAATGCTCAAATTAATATACTTTACAAAGGGCATCATATTGGAAAATCTCCGTATAAAGTGCCGGGTAATACAAAATATATTACAAATTTCAAACTTAATCAAACATAATTGTAAATTGATGTTCATTTAAATATTTTTAGGCACAATTATACCAGACCAGTGTAACTGTCCTCAGAAAAATATAAATAAATGGTTGAAGAGCAATGACTGTACAGGAGACTATTCTAAAATAAATGAAGATCTTAAACTTTTTTCTAATGTAAACATGCAAGTTGAATTGTCAAAAATAATTGATAGGCTTTACCGGCCAGATAGCAACAGTTTTTGTCATTACATAGTAAAAAGTAACAAAATTTATAGAGAATGTTATGGGAAGCATGTAGGTTTTAACATGTTCACCGATAGTATATTATTATCATTAACTAGAAAAGTAGTTTTGCCAGATGTGGAGTTTGTTATGAATCTTGGAGACTGGCCTTTAAGTAGTAGAAGTTTGGAGAAGTTGCCTATATTTTCATGGTGTGGGAATAACAAATATTTTGATATTGTCCTGCCAACTTATGATATTACTGAATCAAGTTTAGAAAATATGGGAAGGTATGTTTTTTATTGTCTAATTATTAATTTCCAAATACTAAGTTTTCCTTTAAAAATTTCTAGAATAACATTGGACATGCTATCAGTCCAGGGTAATGTGAACCTCAATTGGTCAGAGAGAGAACCTCGAGCGTTCTGGCGCGGCCGTGATTCCAACAAACATAGGCTGAATCTAATTGATGTTGCTAGGAAGCATCCGCACCTAATTAACGCGTCTATGACAAATTTCTTTTTTTACACTGACAAAAAAGAAGAATATGGTCCAAAACAACCTCATATATCTTTCTTTAGATTTTTTGATGTTAGTATTTAATTGTAAACTGCAAATAAACAATTATATTTATTACTAAATTGCTGTAATGAAGCAATCCTTAATTTTCAGTATAAATATCAAATAAATATAGATGGTACAGTGGCTGCATACAGATTTCCATATCTACTAGCAGGTGGAGGTTTAATATTGAAACAAAAGTCCCCATATGAAGAACATTTTTATAAAAATTTACAAGAATGGACACATTATGTTCCTATTGAAAATGACCTTTCAGATTTAGTTGAAAAATTAAATTGGGCCCGAGAAAATGATGATGCAGCCTATAACATTGCTAAAAATGGCCAAAAGTTTGCTAATGAGCGTTTATTGCCTCAACATATATTTTGTTATCATGTAGTTTTATTTAATGTGAGTATTTAATATAACATATAATATTATTTTGACTTTTGCCAAATCTCAGGAAGTTTCATACAAATATTCTGTGTATTTTTTCTACAGTACTAAACAAAATATTATGTTCATGTTTTAACAATAATTTTTTTATAGGAGTGGAGCAAAAGATTATCAGGAAAAGTGGTTGTATCAAATAATATGACAAAAGTAGATGGAGATGAATGCGAGTTTCCTTGTCCAAATGCCGAAGAACGAGAAGAATTATGATGATGATAATGAGTATTATTCACGTGTTCAAAGGGACCAAAATACTACGTGTAGGATCTGAATATGAAGTCTAAAGTTTAGAGACATTAGTCAAAAGCCAATTGGATAAAAATACTTCATATAAATAAATGATCACATTACTAATTTACCTGAATTCGCTTAAAAGGTACTGTTAGTTTCTGCAATCATAATTTTTAACTAGCGACTATCAAGTCTTAAATTTATTTTACTATTAAATTTTGAATATGTTATTGTATTTGTTTTCAAGCTCTGTAACAATTATCATTCCAAAGAAGCTTCGTTATTAATTATTTAGTTTAGTAAGTATTAGCTATAATTATTTACAATTGTTAATTTAGTGTTATGAAAATAAAACAAATTAACATTTATAGATTTATAGTCATTTATTATATGATAGATATGTTCATATATACAATTATAATTAGCTATAATAATAGTAATGAGTTTTATTATTAGGAATGTATCTTACAGAAAAAAATATTGTAGGGTATAAATTAAAAGAAGTGCAAAATGACAAATATAGATACCAGGCAGGCACTACTATGCTTTGAAAAGTAGGTATCTGTTTGTGCGATTCACTTCTAGTAAAGGCAATACTATCGATACATTGCTACGTCAGGGCTCCTATAGAAGCACATATAAGCATCAGCAAAAAGTCTTCGCGCATGCGGGGTAGGCGCTCTCTCGGCGGCAGATCTGGCGCCTTCCTCACTCAACCAAGTGCCAAGTTGCTCCAAACATACAATCTCCGGTATATTGTAACCGTTGCGTTCACCTTAAAATTAAGAAAGATTTTTAATAATTATCTAACAATTTTCTTTTGGCTGTTTATGAACGAATGATGTAAAATCCAAAAAGAAATAAAGTAAGCACTCGCAAGGACAAGTTTTCTTTTGTCAGCTACTTGCATTGAAATTTTTTAATAAAGTAATTACCCTTTCTATCAGCCATAGAATCAAAGAAACACCATGGGGCGTCATGTCCGACGCCAGCTTTAACAAATGCAACGTAATGACTGGTCTCTATGCAAAGAACAGCAAATAATTCCATATAGACACGAGGCACAGGACACGACTCCAGTATGCTGGTGAACTCTTCACTCACTGTTATTGGTTCTGCCTGAAATATTAATAATATTTTATACTTATCTTCTGAAAAACCACAGCTTAGATGTGTAATATATTTTAATAGCGCCTTCTACCGGTCACAAACTGACTTGTTAAATTTTTATATAGTGACAATCGCGTTATTATTACCATGTGCTGGAGTCTGGAGGCGTGTGCAGTGCGCAGGCATTGCGCGCAGAAAGCAGTGCTCTCCAGTCCTGCCCCACATCGACCTGCGCATGCGCCACATTGCCAACGCGCCAACTCTCCGCACACTGTACACTGACGCGGCACTGTAAACCCACAACAATGTGACAATGCAACTATTTAAGCAATCACACACAATTGGATACTTACATCCTTCGATTAGATCAGTCACATCCAACACTGGCGATGGTAACAATCTGGGGTATAATTTATATTGTTTTCCAAACCGAGGCATTTGAATTATTAGTGCCGCTGGAACCTAAAACATAGTAAATTTCTCTCAAATTTCTATTCAGTTGTATTAAGAGATCTCTCATACAGTTGAGTTTATTATACCTCTTACCTCACTAAGTTTAACACCAGAAGTAGCAAATGATTGTTCTAGAAGTTGCTGTACAGTCGGCAGTGGATTTTTCTCATCTTTTTCAACAAATAACTGATAACAATATGATTCTTGTCCTGACGATAGCTTGAGAAATGGTTCAGCTCTCAATAACTGAGCTACTAAACCATTTAAAAACTCTTCAGGATCCTATAAAAATAAGATTTGTAATTTAATATTTACTAAGTCACTACAAATTATCCACTGGAGTCAGTTATATACTGATGATTGAAACTATGTCACCACAATATGTGCATGATCCAATCTAAGGGGGAGTAAGCCAGGCAAATACCCATAAGAGGCAAAAAGTATTGAAATACCGTTACCGTTTTTAGTGAGCTACTGCTAAATTATTTGTGTTCAGAGCAGTTGAATAGATTGGCCTCAGGCTACAGGTTAATGGATCCTTACCTTCTCTTCGGAAGTAAGTCCAGGTACATCTGACAGTTTTTCAAGTAAGGTTCTTAATTTCATAACACGATCAGCCCGCACATAGCCATGCTTTCTAAGCGGATTTACAATTTCTTCTCTTAACACACGCTGCACTTCCGTGTAGTGCGGTGAATCCTGGTAAAGATTTATTGTTAAAAATGTGTGTTTATCAATCATCTAATCAGCTGAGCCTTTTTAAATAGAGGTAGATAAAGTTTTAATAGTGCACAAAATAATTGCGCAAGTATGTGTATAAATGCAATAATTCAGTGCTACGTTTCGTTTATTTCAGCTAGGACTAGTCAAATGTCTGCACTTGTAAGTGTGGAACTATATGACTGGGAAAAGGGTTAAACAAAACATTACCTCGTTCTCAGGCGGCCTATAAAGGAGAGCATCAAATACACTTGTAAATGTAAACATGGCGAATAGTGTCGCATCGAGATAGCACGAATTATGATGTCCCTGTATACCTTTGTTCTTTCCAATTAGGTCACCTAGACTGTTTAAAGGTGGCACTATACCTGTTACTACTGGGCACTCGGGCTGAAAAATAATTAGCGTATTTTTTGTACATGATTACGATTAACCCTCCATTACAAAGGTTTATTACATAAAATAAAAAATATATATATCTAGATATGATTATTATATGATGCGTCAGATTATGACAAAGTTCTTATATGTTTTGGATCATGTATAGATTCACTTTAATCATTAGGATATACTCCAATTTTCACAACTTTTATATTTCTTTTTTTGAGCACTCAAACATATTAAAAGATCTGAAAGTATAACAGTACCTGTGGTTGATCACTATGTGTATCGACATGATCGAGTGGTGGCGTGTCCCTGAATCGGGCATCTCGACGGCACAAAGACAAAGGTACAAATAAAGCTCGACCAGTACCACAACTAAATAACCTGGTACCACCTCGAGTGCCATCTCCCAAGCCTGCTACAGTTTGCTCTAATTCTACACCTGCTAGCATAACATCATCTGTGGACCAAATAATACACATAGGCCTGCTAATTCCATTTTAATACTCAACAAATTATATTAAAATTATTCTTATGACCATTTAATAACATGCGATTATTTTAGGAACAGCTTATTGTTCACATTATATTATATCCTAGTAATTATCTCACCATCGGAAACGCCAATCCACCTAATAACACCATAATAGTGTTGGTCGACATCAGTTGCCACTTCCACTAATGATCCAACGCCAAGATCTTCAGGTATGTGCAAAGGTTGGTTTGCTTTAATTGCTGGTCGAGGAGATCCCACAGCCGGCGAATCGTACACCTCTTCAGGATTACCAGAATTAGGTACATCTGGAACGAACACACGAAATTTGGCATTTTCATAATCGTAATACATTATACTTTTTAGCGACGCGGAAAAAAGTGGCGCATTTAACCTACTTTCAAGAACTAATTCGAGGACACAAATAGGTATTTCATCTATAGGAATCTCTGCTAAATGCGCATAAGACATGACGAAGACGTCGCGCGTCGATGACGGCGAGGTATATTCTATTTCCCACAACAACCAAACTATTTATAGATTGTACTGAAACTATAGTTAGATGAACTCTGTTGAGTGTAAGTTTCGGTTATAACTACTTTGCGTGTTGTGATTATAAGAATATTCTATTATTGGTGTATTTTAAACATAATTTAGAATTATTATTAAAGTAATAAGGGTTGAGAGTTAAAAAGTTATATCATGTTGTATAAGTTTAAAAATGTTTCAATATGATAAAGTTATGTTTTGAGCCAAGACTTTATGAAGCTCACTATCATATTTATTAAGGTTAATCAGACGTTTCTCACAGCAGATTAAGATAAACACAATTAAAAGACTTACGGTCCAATAAATTACTCAAAATTATCGTTTTTGTTATTTAATAATGTGCATACCTACTAAAATTCCGGTCTCAACTTTTTTTGGTTCATGTACCATTTTAACCATTGTTTGGGATTCAGAAGTAGAGGTAAGTTTAGTACGTCTTCTATCTGGTGCTATGTGATTAAGTAAATTAGCTGATTTTATTCGCTCATTTTGGCGTTGCATTGTGGACTGTCGTGCAGGCTGCGACCCATAGTCAGTGTTTGATGGAGGACGAGGTGCAGGCGGCCAACTTCCTCCAATTAGAGTAAAAAGGTCAACCTGTGAAATTAAATAACATCTGTGAAAGCTTGTTCTGGGTGTGATATCACAATAGAAGTAAAACAGTATTAAGTTAATTTTTAGAGCCATATTGAGATATAGATGTTGATTATTTTTATTGTAAGTAAATAGAGTCAGATTAGAAATAATCAAAGATATGTAATAAGACATTTAAAATTAGGTTGAGATCAATTATATTTGCAAAAAATAACCTTAAACTTTATAGATATTCCTACTTCGTATCAGAACAAAAATAAAAAGCAAATTTTTTAAATTAAAATATTACTTAGAACAATAATGAATTTCAATTTAAACAATGGACAGTTAAAGTTTATTAAAATTAGATTTAGAATAGAAAATAAAAATTTGAAATAGTCATTATATCAATTCTTAATATCGGATTTTTAGTAAATTTAAGAAAACCCTGAACCAACAATTTTTTTTATAAAGTAATGCTTTCTGCAAAAGATGTTAATATTGAAATAATCAAGAGTTATTAGTTGTATATTGTAAAAAAATAAAAAAATACGATTAAAATCAACATGTTAAAAAAATAATAATGGAAAAGTGCTGTTTTATACAAGTGCCAATCGTTTCAACCCACAAGACATGTTAGTGAAAAAGGTGATTTTCAAAACCTGAGTCTGAGACTCTCTCCTGCTAACATGTTCATCAGTTTCTGTTGTTGGGTCATAACTCATTGTCTGTACATCCTGTAGTAGATTAGTTCAGGCTGCAAATTGTGATATAAATTGAATAAATAATGAAAATGAACATACCCTTTTGTATTTTTATTTATTACCACAAAAATAACATCTGTCTAAAATTCACTCCCTGTACAAATATTTTGAATAAATAATTATACTAAATTACTGCCTATTTAACTTCATTATAAATAAATAATAAAAATAATAGTTTTCTTTAGTTACGGATTTGTAATAATTTGCTAGTGTCAGCTCAGCGCTCAACTTGTCATGTTGTCGATTTTTTGGCGGGGTTTAAAAATTGTATGCTGCTTTTAAACATAATACGTTTCAATGTACATGGTAATTATTACTATGTTGGTAAATGAATCTAATTTCAACTTTTATAGTAAATAGTATATGTATACTGAAGGGCTGACTTAGACAAGAATAAATATAAATTGATAAATTGATTTTAATAACACGACAAATGAATGGTTATAAAGTTTTTAAACGAAACGCTTTTGACAGTTTTTTGTTGACCTTTCTGTGTCCTATTATCTGTTTGTTTTTAATTTATAGTTTTATGAGTAAATAATGTGGAATTTGGAGAAATAGACTATATTCAATAGAGGTTTTTTGTCTAAATCACAGGCTATTTAATTTGTTAGCAGCTTATGTGTAAGTATTTTGGTCTCCTAACCTAGCTTTATGTTTTTTAGATTTAATTTCTTTAATTAATCTTAATTGACATTGGTAGCTCATACTATCATGGATACAATGATCCGGCATGGAAGCATTGACGATATAAATGCCCAGCAGTTTTTAAAAATATCTAACTATGAAGACACGGTTCGTCAGCTTGATATTTACTATGCTATAGGTAGTATTATTTATTTTATGTATAAAATAAATGAAAAACGTTAAATTCATATTAACTCAGTTTTTGTTTTTCAGTTAAAAGACAACTTTTAAGGTACCAGAGTCCTATAACTGGTTTATTTCCTATGTTATCGTCAGATCTAAATATTGGAAGTGTTCGAGATAGTATATATTGTGCTGCCGCTGTTTGGGGCTTGTATCAGGCATACAGGTGATTTTGTGATATTCACTTGTTTTAATTTTCATTCAAAAACTTTGTTTTAAATTATTTAAACTTAACAATGTTACAATGTTCATACTTATTATTTTTTCAACATAAGCTATTGGCTCCTTCCTCTTCAATTAAATTTGGAGACTGAGTGTCAACAACAGTACTTGTGTACATGTAATAGAAAAGCAATCTTGTAATTGTATTTTAGATTATTATAATCTCGTTTTGTTAAAAAAGTTTTGAGGGTTAATATCTTTTGTATATATAACTTTATATCTTTAAAGGAGGATAGATGATGACAGAGGCAAGTCTTATGAATTAGGCCAGAGTACTGTCAAATGCATGAGGGGTATATTAGAGTGTTGGGTGAAACAAGCAGCCCGTGTTGAAGCATTCAAAACAAGACAAAGTGCTGCCCATGCACTTCATGTTAAATTTCACATTACTACTGGAGAACCAGTGCTGTCTGATGAACAATACCATCATTTGCAAATTGATGTGGTGTCATTGTATCTTTTGTTTTTGGTACAAATGATTACTTCGGGATTGCAGATTATTTATACACAGGTATTGCTAGTGCTAAGACTTTTTGACTCTAATTTTGTATACTTTGATTTAACTTTAACTTTGATTTTTGAAATTTATTTAATTATCGTAGGAATAGATTCTGATATTTTTGAATTCTGAACATAGCTGTAATAGGGTGTTGTAAATTTTAATTTAATGTAAATAATTAAGATGTAATTTTAAAATTATTTTAATCTCCTGACAGTTTTGCGGCTATTGTGGCTGCATAAATATAAATTTCTTAAAATAATGCAACGGTGTATTGTCTTTAAATTAGTTAAATCTTGTTTTATAACAACTTCAGGCATTTTAAATTGACTATAAATTAAGTACAATGGGGTTTGAGTGGTAATAAAGAAATGTGCGTGAATTTAAACAATGAGATCGTATTTTTTTACTATTACTTGTTTTTTTCAGGATGAAGTGGCATTTGTGCAAAATCTGGTTTACTACGTTGAACGTGCATACAGAACACCTGATTATGGGACATGGGAGAGAGGCTCTAAATACAATGATGGCAAACCAGAGATTCATGCTTCATCTATAGGTGGGAAATTGTATTTGAATAAAGTTAATTTTTCTTTTTATTATAAAAACTACATTTAAGAGTAACATCCTCAAAACAGGCAACTGTTGTCTGCAGACATATGCCTGTGGTAGCAATTGTTCCTGCCATGGACTGCACTCTAGCTTGACATCAGGTGAAAAGTAGATCATATGCTAGGCTTCTATATATTGTTTTTCAATTAATAATTTCACAAGACACACTCCTCTTATTAAATCCAAAAATGTATACTACTAAATCATCATCATTACAAATTATAATTTTTTAGGCATGGCCAAGGCAGCGCTAGAAGCTATTAATGGTTGCAATTTATTTGGTGATAAGGGTGCTTCTTGGAGTGTTGTTTATGTTGATATTGATGCACATAATAGAAATCGTAGTATTTTTGAAACTATGCTGCCAAGGGAGTCCAGTTCTAAGGTATTTAGCAAATTTTATAGTTTTTTTTCTAATATAAAATTCATTAAGGTTCGACTTATGAAAGTACTGTCTAGTTAGATTTTAACTTGAAAAAAGAGTAACAGAATAAAAAAAAAAACCATTTGCTTTCAGGGAGTAGACGCGGCACTTTTACCAACTATATCATTTCCAGCGTTTGCGACACATGAAGACCATTTAGTTCAATTAACAAAAAGTAATATTTTGAGACATTTACAAGGAAAATATGGATTTAAAAGATTCAATCGTGATGGATACAAATGCGCTCTCGAAGATCCAAATAGGAGGTACTAAAACATCAATAGAGCAATGGTTTTAATGTTTATATACCTGACAATCTAATCCCAAAACTAGTTCACTTCACTGAGTGTTCTGATAACCTTTTCTAGAGTAGTTATTTTCGGAGATCCGTGTACAACAGCTATGTCTGCAGGCAGTCAATATACATTTAATTATGAATTATTATTGTTATAGATATTACAATGAAGGCGAACTAAAAGAATTTGATGGCATAGAATGTGAATGGCCACTCTTTTATGTAATGATGATAATTGATGGTGTGTTCAGAACGTTGCCTGAACAAGTTGAGGAATATCAACGACTTTTGAAGTCTAGAATTTATATGGATGAATTTGGAGGTAAATCTCCACACAATAATGACAGCCGAAAGCTCTAAATGAGTCTATTTTTAGTTAATTTATGGTTATTGCTAAAAATCCTTAAAGAGACATAAAAAAGAGTTACTCTTAATGATTACAGATCCGGTTATACCATGGTATTATTATGTACCAAAAGACGCCATTGACAATGAACGTCATGAACCATATTCAGTGAAAAGGTTGCCAGCCAGTAAGTAGAGAAAAATATTATAATAATATATCATTTTAAATATAAAAATCTATATAAGTTAATTTGTAATTACAGGCGATAATGGTGATAGTGATAAAGGTAAAATTTAGAAAAAATGTTTCTTTTTTGTTTTCATTCGGATTTTGAATTGAAAGTAATTATCATCTTTGCTTCTTATACATAGAATTCTTAGTCAAAAAAAAACACTATATATTAACTGTCTTTCCTTTGTTTTCTTTTTTTTTTAACACATTCTTTTCTGTACTTTTACCCACTGAAAGCTTTTTATGCACGAAAGAATTGCTCATACTTAATTAAATGTTGTTTTTATATTGTATCATTTTGATTAAATCTAAATTCTTAGAAATGAGTTTGAAATGGTGAACAGTTTCAACTAAATAATCCTTTACAACCGTAAACCGGAGGTCTATTTTAGCAAGTACAGTTAGCAACAAAATGATCACAATAAATATAGTTTAATTTTCTTATTTGAGAGTACTAAGTGGACATTTCAATATATAAAAAACTTCTTTGTAATTGTCACATGCTTTAAAAAAATATATAAATAGTGAACCAATTTGTGACACACTAAAACAAAAACTGTCCAAAAGGTTCTGTGGGCTTATCACGAATTTAGTCTTGCTTTCGAATGGACCTGTCACAAGTAAACCGGATCTGTTAGCAATCGGGATCATGAATTTTTACTAACGAGCACCAGCAATCTATCAAATGAACGAAAGATCGAGACGTTCGAAAATTAACAAAAAGTATCTAAAATATTGTAGTTCTAAATCCGCACGCGGTGGCGCTGCTCAAATTTCCATACAAATCGCTTGAAGCGAACTCGGTTCGAAAGCCAGACTAAAATTCGTGATAAGCCAACTGATGGTTTTAATGTTGCAATGTCACTTAATTAAATATACTTTGATTGAAAAATAACCTAAGCAGGACAAAATTTAAGAAATATAAATATTTGCTTATTTTTCAGATACTGGAGGGTTATTTCTCTGGGCTCAATCTTTGTTCGTGTTGTCTCAACTTTTAACTGGTGGTTTGCTACATGTTAATGAGTTGGACCCCATACGTCGGTATCTACCTTCGTACAATAGACCAAGACGTGCTGGACGATATTCAGCTTTCCAGGTAAGTTTCACAATACTTTATTATATGTATATTACTGTAAAATGAAGAGTTACGAACTATATTTAGGTGAGATATAGTTTAATTTTTTTAATTTGGTTGGGATATCTAAGAAGTCACAGATTGATTATCATTACCACTGGCTTTATTACTTATGTTATTGACGTGTTACTTTATTATTTATTAACTTTAGTAATTGGGCTCATTATTACTTGGCTTAACACTAGGTGAAAGTAAGCCTGAAGGATGCCTATAGTCATGGGTTCTGTGCCCATATGTGATATTTAGTTAGCTGTTCTTTTTTATAAATGAAAATATTTCGTTACTTTTTGTGATAAATTGGTTTTAAATTAATTTTGTTTTTCATGCTACGGAAGGCCAAACCGGGATTTGTAAGTATTAAATATATGCACTTGCAATGAAGCATGTGACGTTTCAGAAATGGCTTTTAATTCAATCGCAGAAATTATTTGTCTGTTTTCGGTGTGATAAAATTGTAATGGTTGCTATGCTCACTTTTTGTCTTTATCTGTAATGCATTTAATAATCTTAAAAGCTTGAAATTTTATAATATAAATATTTATTGCTTTTATATTGGCATATAATCTATAAGAAAGCTAAAGGTTTCTCAGTAAATTTAGGTCTCCCCAAGCTCAATACAATGTGGGGCGAATTAATATTTGATGTTTAAAAAAGCTATACGATATTGATGTGATGTCTGAAGTTATCCTCCAATTGTTCATATGATTTAACTAATTTTAAACTTACTATCGGGTTTATGTTATTAATTTGGCGCCTCGAAAACTTTGCAGTCATCGTTCTTTGCATTTTCGTCATGATTGCTATAAAGCCTTCGAAACGTTAGATAACATTAACATCCTAAACAGGGAATCGCAACTGATTTGGTGGTACAAGTGGTATTGATAGCTGAATCAATGCGTCTTCAAGCAATGATGGGCACATATGGCATACAAACACAAACACCGCACGAAGTGGAGCCAGTGCAGGTGTGCAGTTCGACGCAGTTAGTTCATGTGTACCGAGAACTTGGTGTTTGTAACAAGTTGAAGCTGACTGGAAGGCCTATTAGACCTGTCGGCTCTTTAGGCACCAGTAAGGTTTGTAGGCTTTTGAAATATATGTAGCACTAGATGGCGCTAGTCTTGTTTAGTTTGTTCGACTGTGACAATTATTTATGTTAATTTGTGCATATTAAAATGTGGTTCAATACGACCCATCAACTATACACTATATATATACACCATCAACTTTACTCTATATACTAGAATAATGAAGTTTATAAAATCGATACGTGTTTGTTCATAGATCATGTGTGATATAATTTTTGTTTCAGATATACAGAGTGTGTGGAATGACAGTGTTGTGCTATCCTCTAATATTTGAGGTGTCAGAATTCTATTTGTATAGAGATATGGCTTTGCTGATAGATGATATTAAAACTGAGCTACAATTCGTTGGCAAGTATGTAAACACATGATTAATATAACTATTATACTATAATTACTATAGTATTGTTCTTCCTTACTTCTTTTGTTTTGGTGTTATATTTTGTATGTTAATATTATACATTATTCATTGTTCATTCATCTTAACTAAAACTTTCGACTGAGTTTTGAAATCATTTACACATCGGATAATAATATTGCTAGTTATATAGCTAAAAGTTTTTCTTTGGTAACAAAACATATTTCATGTTGTAAACGTGGTGTGTGTATTTACAGATATTGGCGCCTCTCTGGTCGTCCAACGGTCTGTCTTTTAATACGAGAAGAGCATATGAGGGATCCACATTTCAAGCAAATGTTGGATTTGTTTGCAATGTTGAAGAAAGGACATTGTGATGGAGTTAAAGTACGACTTGGGAGACTTCAGAATCTCATTTCGAGCTCATGCATGGGTATGTAATTGTGTATTAAATATTTGAACCCAAAACACACCATTGTAGACAGTACTAAATGTATATTAGCTAAAGCCGTCACGAGATGGAATCATTTCAAATTCACCTCAAAAAATTACGAATATATTCCAAGAACAACAGCACTAAAGTGTATTTTTCCATGCACAGAACACTTGGATTTTATGAGTCAGGGCGAATTTCCTTCTGAGATGTTCACTCAGTTCAAGCAACTAGAACATGAATACATTGGTTACCAATCTCTGACGGATGTACCACGAACGTTGACCTATAAGGAAGAATCGCTATGTTTTAATTCATATAAAAACAGATCTACCCCAGATATTGTGTCTACATTGCGCGGCACAGATAATATATTTGGTCAATGTCAATTGTGGGGCATTCTGAAGGATCGTGAAGGACCCATGTATGAGGTGAGGTTTTTTTTTAATTGACATGGCATGAAAGAAGCTACTCAATGTTAAGTTGGATTTCCTTTGCTATGATGGCTTAAGGACACTAATGTGCACCATCCAGGTTGACAAAGCACATTCCTCTTGTTATCCCCAGCTACTTCCAATCTGATCCCATAACACTATTAGTCGTGGCATGTAGCTTATAACCATCATCAGTCTGCCTACCACTTATATAGGATAATTATTTTTCATTTGTATTGATCTATATTTTGGCTACAGATAAACGGTACAAGAGCTTTAGATGCACTGAAATCTCTCTATCATAGCGCTGGTGTGTTGAGGCAATGGCGTGCCGTGCGATATTGTTCTTCTCTGCTCAGTCATACGGTTGATTCAATCAGTCCATTTATAACAACAGTTCTTGTTAATGGGAAACAGGTATTTTTTCATTTATTTTAAAGCTAAATTAGTTATTTATGTATAAGTAGGAGTATTTATAAGAGATAATTTTATTGACTTTCAGCTAACAGTAGGTGTAATTGGTCAAAAAGAGACAGTATTTGACAAGCCTATGACGCCTGGTGAAATTCAGTCTGTTATGTACTCAACTATACAACCATACGATATCATAGGAGCTGTATTACAACAGGTTAGTTACTGTAATATGACAATATCATTATAATAATCATAAATGTTCCATACAATTTTCCAGGAAATAGTATTATACTGCGGTCGGCTAATAGGCACATGTCCAGATATGTTCCGTGGTATCCTTAAAATCCGGGTTGGTTGGGTATTAGAAGCAATTCGGATCTATCTCGAGATATTCCCAGGTGAAGCAAGATCTAAATCAAAACTCGAAGATCTATCACCATATAAATTAAGAACTTTATTACAGAGAGTTCTCACTGTTTCTGATTGGGCTGATGAGAAAGGGTAAATATTATTTTGCCTTATTGATAAACTAGTATTTCTACTGTAATGACTCTATTAAATATTGCGTGTTTGTTAACGAAATTTTTCAGTTTGACACCTTTGCAAAGAAGACGTCTTGAGGGTTGCTTGTGTCGTGTCCCAAAGCATTTCTATATTCAAGTATGGGATATATTATTGCGCACACCTAAAGGGATCATTGTCCAGGTATTGATATTAACAATAAAATTCTATGAGGTTTAAATACCGCCTTAACGCCCGTGTTGTAGACAAAATCTCTTTCTATGCACAACTTTTAGCAGAGCAGTTAGTCAGTCTGATCGAGAAATATATATGAGATATTAATTATAATATCAGTTCTGTTTTAAATTTATTATATTTCCAGGGATCAACAATTCACGCACAACCAACGCTAACAAACATGTCTCGTTCAGAATTAGCATTCGCATTGTTAGTTGAAGAAGCACTAAGGAGAGAAGCATCACCGGAGCGCAGACAACTTTGTGTTGAATTACTGTGCGTTTGTTCCGCCATTTTAAGGAGAAATCCAGAGTTACATTTACATCAGCCTCTTGTGCTTGATAGTCTTTTGGAGGATGCTCATCTCACTTATGCTAAGGTAATGTGCAACATCCTAAATGATAACTAATATTTGTTACAAAATTATATTTCTATTAATGTATATTTATGCACCTTTGATGCACGCCATAAAAGACTAGGTTTTTAATAAATCTCATTTTGAAATATATCAAGTTATTTTTAACTTAAATGAAATCAAAATTATTTATTATTATAGATAATGAAAATTAATGTTTTCGAATTTCCGCATATTCTGTTTACTGTCTAGTGTTTAATAAGGCTACATTGTTTATTTTATTTTCTAGGACACTGGCTCTGCGGCAGGTTTAACAAGCGCTCCGCCCTCAGTGAGTGTTAGTTATTTGGCGCGGGCGGTCGTCAACAGCGTACTTCAAGCCGCATCAGCTCCTGATCTATTACATGCAGCTCATGACTCGTGTCTTGTCGCATGAAACATCAGCGAGCCTGTTCATGCAATGATGCATAATTTATAAACGATTGTGTGCCATTTTCTTATTGCAAGATGTTTTACAAAGATATTGGAATGTTATTTTGTCATAATTATTGTTTATAATGTGTTTTAAAAGAAATTGTTAGTTAAGAAAAGTTTAATCCACATACTTCTTTAGCTTATAAGTTATTATTTGTGATACAAATATGAATTTATTGGTTTTATAATTAAAAATACCAGAATATATTCAAAGTTTATTTTATAAAACAATCTCACACGACATATCCATCACACATGTGGAATATAAACAAAAATTGAATGGAACAAAAATGCATTCAAACAATTTCACTAAATTATATACTGTCTCTAATTCCACTATAGACCATTGTAGATTTTGTTATTTGGTGATTGCTTCAATATTTTTCCCAATGCTGAAACAAAGGAAGGATGTTGTAAAGTGATAAAGGACATTGTATGCGTATGATAAAAAATAATCCTTCAGTATAGCCAATTTAAACATGGAGACTATGGAGTCTCTAACAACTTTCTGTAGGCGCTGAGGCCTTTTAGATACCCATAGCAAGCTGAAGACCAAATAAGAAATATTAAGTATAATATACATAGTTTTATTTTCTTGGATAGTGAGCTGAAAATTATTTTCGACTAATAAGGAGAGCACTGACTCAAAAAGTGATGGGAACTTCAGATACAGATTGCTATATCCTAGAATTAAACACTTACCTTCTTTTTCCTCAACAGTAAAATCTTGTTTAGGGAAGTCAATATCAAATGTGACATATAGGTTGCCATGTAGATTGTTATTTTCAAAGTTGGGCATACCCTCACCCTTCTTACGTACACGGGCTCCAGCCCATGTCACTTTGTCTCGAGAAACTGATACTTTGTGACCGTCTAAATGCAATATATCCAATGTGAATCCAGTTAGTGCATCCTGAAGAAATTTAATAAAATGAACAGGCGAATTTTAAGAATTGATATATTGAAAATTAATTATTAAGAGAAAGTAATTTTTAAACATTTACCCCTGGGTTAATGATAATTCACTTTTGAAATTCTTAACTTAACCATACACAATTTTTAAAAATTGATTGCGACTACTAATATACTATCATCCTATCAAATTAATTATTTTTTTCATTCTGAAGTAATGGAATGAAGAACTTACTTTTAAGTAGTGTTATTAAACTTACCTGTAGACTGATTGTGACATTAGTATAAAGGTCATCACCCCTTCTAGTAAATCTTGGATGACGCTCCTGCATTAATACGACAATAAGATCTCCAGGTTCACCATCTAAGTGCGGCTCTCCTTCACCACGGAGCCTAGTTTGGTACATATCTCGTGCACCCACTTCCACCTGTAGGTAACCAATAAGTCAATAAATATTCATTTAAAGTAAAAGAAAGATTTGTTTGTATTGAATAATGAAACAAATAAAGTAATATTTATAATTTCTTTTAAAAAATCTCACCTCAATCTCCAGAAGTCTTTCCTCGTTTACTAATTTGACATTAGGACATTCATCGCAGACAGTTTGTTGTATCATTTGGAAACGTCCAGGTCCAAGGTTCCGGGTTACCATTTCTTGTCTACAATTGCATTTTCTAGTTCCTGATGCTGGTTTCATAACTGGCTTATTTCTAGTTATCTACAAATTTAATATTCATATTTTCTAAATTAATATATTAGTATTTTTATAGCATAGCTTTTACAAATCTTTTAAATGCATAATTTTAAATTAAGACTAAACGTAAACTTACCTCAATGAAGTTTCCATTATAGAGTTCTTCTAGAGTTACTGTAAGTTTCATAATTACATCCGCACCTCGTGGAGTTTCATGCTGTTGCTGTTCTCCTCCGAAATGGAATCCAAAGTCACCGAAGAAACTGGCAAAAGGGTCGGCATTGTTCATCATACCATCTTTCTTCAAACAATCTTCACCGCAGCGATCGTACATCTCCCGCTTTTCAGAGTCCGATAAGGCTTCATAAGCTGCACCTAGGTCTTGGAACTTTTGCGAGGCGTCAGGATCGTCTTGGTTCTTATCTGGATGCAACTCCTTTGCTAATTTTCTGTAAGCTTTTTTGATCTCATTTGTGTTAGCAGTCCGAGACACCCCTAATATTTTGTAAAAATCACGACCGGCTAACACACACAGAAAAACTGTAAATAAATAAACTAAACATACGTAGGAATTATTGAATAACATTGTGTTATTTGACTTTATTATATAATTAACAATAATAACTAGGGAATATATCGAAAATAACCCACATATGCAAGCTAAACATTTCGCATTTTGCCTGACATCTCGAGTGCGGAACGAACGACAGCAAGGCACAAATGAGAATTTGTCCGATGGCGATTGGTTGAATAAATTGATTTTGCAGTTTGATTATGTTCGTTGTTATTTTGCCTTAAAAAATTAAACTATAATCCCAAGAAATAAAGTATATATTTCACAATTAAAATAACAAAAATTTAAGCCAATAAGAAGCAGCCTCGTATTTAGTTCCAACTCAATTGTTGCAATATGAAAAAAAAATCTGCAAACTATTATTTCTTATAGGTAACACAAGGTAAACTGTCAATGTCAAACGCCGGCGCGTCGTGCTTGCAAGTCATCTTTTTCGAGTTTCGTTTATTCCTTTATTAGGTTTCCAGTCCAAAAGAGTTTTAGCATATTGTTAATTTCAACTACTTATAATGGCTTCAGTATTAGTACCAGAAGTTCAAGCACCAGGATTTTCTTTTGAAAATTGCCAGCGGTAAGTTATTTGCATTATATTGCTAGTGTTCATTTGGCCAAAAATATTACTTGAATAACATCTATGTTTGAATGTTTCAGAAATGCATTTTTGGCCCAAAAAGATTTTCCTGCACCTACAGCGGTTAAAACTGGTACCACAATCGTAGGAATTATTTACTCTGAAGGGGTAATACTTGGGGCTGATACGAGAGCGACAGAAAATACCGTGGTGTCTGATAAAAATTGCGAAAAGATTCATTATCTGGCTTCAAACATGTACTGCTGCGGTGCTGGCACAGCCGCGGACACTGAAATGACAACCCAGAGTGTGTCTTCACAGTTGGAGTTGCATAAACTGCACACTGGTCGCACTGTGCCTGTTGTCACTGCTGCTACATTGTTGAAGCAGAAACTTTTCCGCTACCAGGGGCATATCGGGGCTGCTTTAGTATTGGGGGGTGTGGATCGCTCTGGACCTCATATTTATTGTATTTATCCGCATGGGTCTGTTGATAAGTTGCCTTATGCTACTATGGGTATGTATATTTTGATATTACTGTTTTAATAAACTCACAATAAAGAGTAAGTAGGGCATATGGAGAGGGATAACCAGCTAAAGTAAGATACTATTATTACTTATATTTCAGGATCTGGTTCATTAGCTGCAATGGCAGTATTCGAATCTGGGTGGAAACCTAAGATGTCTGAAGAAGAGGGCAAGAAGCTAGTGAGAGACGCGATTGCCGCGGGCATCTTCAATGATCTGGGCTCAGGCTCCAATGTGGATCTCTGTGTCATCAGGAATAATGGCACAACTCAATATCTTAGAACTTATGAAGAAGCTAATGTTAAGGTGTGGTTTCTATCTTTTTGTAAGAATATTCTGGTTATTCTAAAAGACTTAGCAACTTGTTATCTCATTTAGTTTTGATTATTTTAATTTGACACATGTATGATACATGATAGTAAGTCATAAAACGTATTTTGAATCACTACTCATAAACTCAAAAACCACTGTTCTACTTTCAGACAAAGAGATCAGACTTATATAGCCTTGACTGTGGTTATTTTCTTTTCATTTGTTAGCTTTATGTTTCTGTAGTATTTTATATCAAGTCTGCCATAATTGTATCAATTTTTATATTCATTTTTCCTAATTTTACAGGGCAAAAAGCAAGGATCATACCGTTACCCTAAAGGCACTACTGCAGTTCTTCGTTCACGTGTTATTCCTCTTGACGTAGAGTCTGTAAGTGTAAGGTCTATTGATCGAGCACAACCAATGGAAATGTAATTTTAAAGAAAATATCTTTATAATGGGTTTTGAAAAATAAACAATAATTTTAATAATATAGATTTTATTTTATTTTCATAAAAAGGACGGAATGTTCTAATCACATATTTGAGATTTCTTATTAAAATAGAATTATGGCATGAGTATAATACACAGGGTAGCATATTTAATGTAGTGTTAGCAGAAAAAGCAGTTACAGTTGAATCACTCATTATATCTTATATACCTCTGACTGCCAAATGACAATCAAATGACAGTGGGTCTTCAATCTCAAATGGCTACCAAGTTCAACACCAGAATATTAAGCACAAGTGTTATCTACAAAAATTTAAAAAATAATAATTAATGCCCAATCTATTCATAGTTGTTACTATAGTATAAAACTTACTTGCCATACCTGTTTATAAAAAATATATGTATTACATATTTGAGAAAAATCCATAGACTAGAGAAGACAGATTCAATAAATTAATTGAAGAATAGCTAATAACAATACTGAGTATAATAGTCAAGGTATAATGTAAATTATCCTTTTTTATGTAATATAAAATCCCATGTATCTTTCCATCTTAAATTTATAAGATCACTTTCAGTAAGATCTGTGTTTCCATAGTTTAATACGGTAAACTTTTTATAAGTCCTTACAACATAGGTTAACCATATGGCAATACACACAACAAACAGGTTGGCTGCTCGTTTTGATACATAGTTTTGTAGAACACAATGCACATGATTTATAATATAAGCTAATAGAAGTATTTTAAAAAAATAAGCAGGCAGATAATGATGTAAGAAAAGAGTTCTTTCCATAAAGAAGTAAGGCACATAATGTAGGAGATAACCAAAAAAGAAAACAGCGCCGGCGTCTGTGAATTGCTGCCAAGTGGTTATAACTTGTGATTCACGTGATCGACGCATAAGTAGTGCGTATGCCGCCAGGAAGGAGCTGTAGAGGACGACGGAGAGCGTTCCTGCATACCACGTCACGAGGTTACCAATCAAATGAACTTGAGCCTGCGGAAATATAAATTATTTGAATAATGAAAATGAAGTGGCTTATAAATGTTGCATTTCATATTGACTAACACTGAATTGGTATAAACAATGTAGTTTGCTTACAATACAATATAATTTATATAACAACTAATTTCACCAACCTCTGTGGCGCTACGGTTACCACACTACTATGTCAAGACCAGAGTTCAGTTGAAACAGTTTTCTTCACAATATCTTTTACTAATATTAGTAAATAAAAATACAAGACCCTAATCTCAAACTATAGGTATTAGGACAATGATAACACAAACACCCAGACTTGTGTCACAAATATATTGCATAGGGGTCAATCATAAATATTATTTCAAAAACGAGTAAATATTAGTTTCTGGTCTGGATGCTATATATATTTATTATTATTATTACTTACATTAGAAGTATGTGATAGCCAATAAGCGACAGATCTAGCCAGCAACGGCCAATCGGCGGGTTCACTCGCAAACATGTGCCCATGAGGTGCAGTGTTTGGATGGAAAAACATTTTATGTTGTAATTCAGCAAATTTCTCCCAAAATGAAAGCTGCGTTACTGCCGTTGGAATCATCTCTGCTGTAACGAGTTCTCTTTCACGTTCTTTTCTATCTTCCGCTGTAAATGTAATGTTTGATTATATATGACAAACAACCCAGCCATCAACAATCTTTTTCCCATACATTTAGTGTAGCGATGTTCCTCAACATTCCATAGTGTATCCTGATGCAGCGTCTTATCAGCAACCACTTCATGTTGATGGAAGCCCCACTCAGGCAATTGTCGTCCACTGTACCTGAGAGCGGCCCCAGATGGGACATGAACCAATCGCACTATAGACCTTATGCCATCCCATGTGGAGTCATCACTAACACGATTTTCAATTTCCACACGCCATAGGTTTTGTGCAGGCATTGAAACATTGTAGTCTATGTAACAGGAGACTTCCTATTTAGTATGAAAACAAAATATTCTTTAATATATTATTAAGGAATTTATTTAATTATTTTTAGAATAGTATATTGTTAATTGCTACCTGAGCCTGTGGAGAAACAGCAGCGGCAACGTCATGTGAGTTTAATGCTCGACTTGTAATACCATGTAACAGTTGTACTTGGTCACCATGACGTATTATATCAGGAGGAGACCCCACTGCCAAAGCAGAGCGATCCGGACGCTTCACTATCCACCAGTTATTAACATCCTGTGAAATATTGAATTTAGAAAAAAAAAAATCAAATGCTTATAGCCTGTTTATTCTGTTCCCGAAAGACAATAATTTTGAGAACTTATTCTGTGATATTATTAATTAAAACTAATTTAAATTACCCTAATGAAGCATCAGATTGAAATAATATAATTAAAACAAATGCAGTAATAAGTTGGAAGTATTTTAGACTAGCTAACAAAATGGGACATAATTGTGTTTACCTTAAAACTGTAGCAGGTAACTTGTTGCTGATGTGATGAACCTCGGCCGTCAGTGTATCGTACGGGGTAAACATGCGCGTGCGAGTGTAACCAACAAGTACGACCATGTGTGTGTCTGTATTATGAAACATAAATTGTAATTTATTTAAGACTATCAACAATCTATATTAAAACCAAATGAATTAAGGGGCCAAAATATGAAAATTATAAATATTTTTGAGATTTAATATGTACCCGCGATTCATACCCGCTTAATTGCGTTTTCTACATTAACTTTATACTATATTATGAGCATTACAAATTCAGAATTCTCAGAAAAGATAATAAAAATCTGACCATGGGGATGAACTCCACTACCAAATTTTCAGTTTCAAAATTCGACTGAATCATCCGGTAAATACGCATGGATATCAAGTCAAGCAAAATACTATATAGTATAAATAAATGAACATACCTAAGAGTAATTTGTGATCCATGAGCGACATGTAACGGTTGCCCGTGTGTAATACTAGCAAGACCACCCTTCAGAGACGCTTGAAAAGCACTTGTCATTACGCTGTCATGTGGCCCAGCTTTTGGTAGCAATTTCAAATGTAAATAAAACACACTTATGTATACTAAAAATGGAACAATAGTTAACATAAGCATTCTCCAAATGGTTGATAATGAAAGCTGCAATCCACTGCCAGAGTGTGGTTCACCTAGCCATCCCCAAATTTGTCGTCCAATGAGGAATATTGCTAGAATATAAGTGTAGAAGCCAGAGTATTTTATACTGAAAAATAATTATATTCATAATTAGATAAAATAAGAAACAAAATTCTTACAACTCAAGGACTGCTTAAATATTAGACACTTCTGTCTCCATTGGATGAATATGCTGCTATTTTTTGTAGTTGAAATGTTAGTCACTCATGAACGTGATCTAACTAATTTAAAATACTTTGTCAGGCTTGACATGACTCTGCTTACGTAATCTTATATTAAAACTGATCAATGTAAATACTATGAATATATATGTAAAAAATATAGTATAAAATGTATTACTATTTTTTTGTTGCTACGTGGAATCTTTATGCAACAACAAATTTATAAGGCAGTTATTAAATTAATAATCCATCCCAATATAAGTTAAAAATTTTTGTCAGTTTTCAACTATAAAAAAAATAAAATTAAGAATAATTTAAAAGTGCTTGCTATGTCTTTTTTACTTACGAAAAACAACATCCGAGTAATACACTAGCACAGAGTAACCAAGCTGCAGCATTAATCCCATGACGTCGTGTACTTCTTGTGGCACATAAAACACCAGCTAAGCCAAACGCAAGCTGTATACACTCCAATAGCATAAATCTAGATTGAGCTAGTAGGCTATTTTCTGTAATAAACAAACTTTACTAAATATACTTGACATACTGTGATGCTTTTGCTACTTCATTGTTTATATAGCTATTCAAAGGTAAAACAATAATTCGCAATTACTAGAAATAAAGGTTTAAATTCAGCTAAAGCTAAATTAGAAATTATAATAATTAAAATAAGGTTCTATCATAAGCTAGTTGCGAGCTAACGTTAAACAACTTACCAAATAAAACTAATAAAGCAGCTAGAATGGCCGTCCATTGTGAAACAGATACTTCCAACATTAAATGATAAGCCAAAGGAACCAATAGACTCCCAGCAATTGCCGGTACTAATCTTAAGGCATAAATTGGTACATTATCAGTGTATGGTGAGCCTATACGATCAAATGTGAAGTTTCCATCATATCCGGCAAGTCTACCAGCCAGGAAAAGCAGCTGTTTCCCCAATGGTGGGTGTACATCAAAGAAGAATACTCCTTTTATGTATAGAGTGATATATCGGCCGTAATGCAACTCATCAAAGCTAAAATAATTTAAAAAATAAGTATATAGAGATATATGACACCAAAGTTGCATGCCATATTATGGGAAACAGATCACAACATCAACAACCCAGATCTAAAACGAAAATCTACTTTTGTAAATATATAACAGACAGCCGTGCTAAATGTTACTGTAGTGTAATGTAAGCTACTGTTGATAATTCTAATAAGTTAATATTCCTTACATACACAATATGTTTAGGTTCTGCCAAGTTATATATACGAGTGCACAAAGCTATAACAAATAAGATCATAGAAACTAAATCCAATTCGATATGCAATTGGAGAGTTGATTTTCTTCTTTTTTCCTGAGTTTCTACTACATTTTTACAAATTTCTGTTTCCGTGACATTTTCTTCAGCGGCCGCTCCATCACCCTGTAATTTTACATGCATATTATAAGAGAAATATAAAAAGTAAACTTTGATAAAGGAACAATATTTACCACTTCTCTTTTCTTATTTATAAGATAGTCGTCTAAACATTCATGTTCTAAAAGTTCGGTGACCTCTTTATTTTTGTTCTTTAATCTCCGCTTTCTGACTGTTTTTTCTGATTCCATCTTCGTAATTATAAAATACTTATTACAGTTGATTTACTAATTAGTTCCACTAGTTACATTTACTTAAAAATTATAGCAAACCAAATCGCAAGTACGAAACATAACGGCTCATGTCAACGTGTGTCAAGTCGCATATGTCAAATGATAATTATAATATGCTAGACAAAAAAGTAAGCTGCATAGGCAACAATCTCTTAGGTTTTAATAATACTATAAAAAGAGGAGAAATACCGCGAAAACAAATGGTGTGCGATGTACACTGCGACTGGCGTTTATGTGTTTATTGTTGAAATTGTTTATTTATTGTTATAAAAGAGTCATATTTGTGTTGTAATGTCTTCTAATAATTACGTAGCTTGCCCAGTATGCGATCGCAGTGTTTCTTCCGGTGTAATCGAAGAACATGTAAATAAATGTTTATTTCTAAATACACAGTCAAAACCTTCAGAAAGTTTGAAGAGAAGATCATTGGCAGAGGATGGCCATAATAATGATACATCACAGGATAAAAGGATAAAATTAAGCCCAAAGCAGCCTCCTGCAAATGTAAGTAAAAAAAAATATTTTAAAAGTAATAAATGGCATTAAAATTATACCTAATTTCAGACTAACGAACCCCCAAAGCAAGCTAATGCTTCAAAACTAAATACTCCATTAGCAGAACAAATGAGACCTGAATCAATTGATGATTTAGTGGGGCAAAGCGAGGCTTTCGGCCCTGGGTCTATGATACGGTCGTTGTTGGAACAAAAACAAATACCTAATATGATACTATGGGGACCACCTGGTTGTGGCAAGGTACTTACTTCGTTATTATAATTAATTATTGCTTTGTATATTACGGTACAAGAATATTTATCTCCACAGACATCCCTAGCTAATGTAATAGGTGCAATATGTAAAAAAGAAAACAATCTTCGTTTTGTTAAATTATCAGCAACAATGTCTGGAATTAATGAAGTAAAGGAAGTAGTCAAAATAGCAAAAAATGAAATCCAATTTAAGAGGCAAACAGTGCTCTTTATGGATGAAATACACAGGTAATATCTATTACAATATTACTATCAAAAATAAGTGATATGCAATGTTCTGACCTCAAATCAGGACACTTGTGCTGTGGATATCAGGACAAGGACAGCTCAAACATACCTAGACCCGAATGAATTTCCTATTTTATAATCTTTATTTGTAATATATTAATAAAGGTTTATGAATAAATGTTGATTTCTACTGCAAATCAAACCCTGAACCACTGCATCACAGCATTGCACCATAGAGGTTATCAAGAACACCAATCCAAATAATCTTTATAGCAGTTTTGTTTCATTCAGTTCAACAAATAAATATGATAGATGAGTAAACCTCTTAATTACAGATTCAATAAGTTGCAGCAAGATGTATTTTTGCCGCATGTAGAAAGTGGTACTATTGTCTTAATAGGCGCAACAACAGAGAACCCATCCTTCAGTCTCAACAATGCACTTCTAAGTAGATGCAGGGTCATAGTGATGGAGAAGCTAATGCCAAATGATATTATGATAATTTTAGAAAGATCTTTAAGAAGAAAAGATGCTGTGATTGTAGAAAGTAATAAAAGTCCAGAAGTGCTTCAAGTTCCTGAACATAGGTAGTACTTGTTGTATAATAGAATAGAATGTAGCCAGATTTGTATTTTAATGTTTGATATTCCAACTATATATATTTATATTTTCTGTTTGCTATAATGTATTTATGGTAGGAAACGTAATCTATAAACTGGTTGAGTCGACAATGTATCTTAATTTGTGAAAATAACATTAGTATATTATAATTTTCAGATGGACAGTATCGCGCACGGCATTGCAGTGGCTTGCTGAAATATGTGATGGAGATGCAAGAATTGCACTCGGAGCTCTTGAACTGGCTTTAGCAGGTTCACAAGGGTTTCTTACATTAAAAAATATACAGGATGGTATTAAGGTGAATATTCCAAATATTATTAAGTTAGTCCCAATATTCTTTTTTGTATTCATAATTAATTTACCTAAAATTAAACCTTTAAAACAAGATATACTTCTTTTGCCTCTTGTTTTCCTTGTAAATTGTTAGTGAGCATATCGGTTAGAACAAAAAGTTGATGCAATAATTCTAATTTGATTACAGCGCACCCACATATTGTATGATCGTGCAGGTGAAGAACACTACAATATAATTTCTGCGTTACATAAATCTATAAGGGCTGGTGCTGATAATGCTGCTCTATATTGGTGTTCTCGAGCGATAGTGGCTGGAGAAGACCCTCGGTTCATAGCACGTAGACTTATGAGAGCCGCTTCTGAAGATATAGGTATTTTAATAGATAATTTGTTACAAAGAGAGTTAAAAATGATTGATTTAATTTTATTAATTTATTTAACAGGATTAGCAGATTCCAGGTGTCTAGTAGAGGCAGTGGCATGTGCCCAAAGCTGTCAACTCGTAGGTGCTCCAGAATGTGATGTAATGTTATGTCAATTAGCTGTACGGTTAGCAAGGGCACCGAAAAGTACAGAAGTGTATCATGCAATGTTACGATGTAAAAAATCTATTGAACAAACTAAAGGACCGTTGCCATCTGTGCCATTACATTTAAGAAATGCTCCAACTAAGCTTATGAAGGAACTAGGTAAATTAAAATCGTTTATCAATTTTAAAAAAACTGATGCATAGTGATACATCCTTATTACACACATGGGGCGGCTACCCAGACTGGTCTATTTAGTTTTGTTATCTTATCAGGGTTATGCTGTGATGGTTGCTTAAGATGTGATACAAAACTTCTAACATAAATTGACAATTTTACAATTCTGATTCCAGGTTATGGTCAAGGTTACAATACTTTATCACATGAAGAGTCTGGCCTCACTTACATGCCAGATGGCATGGAAAACGTGAACTACTTCAAGCCGACGAGCAAGATGTGATATTGAAGTAATATACTTTTACTTTGAGAATAATGTCAAACATTATGTTTGTGTGATAACAAATTAAATAAGAGAAATATTTAAAAGCAGTTTTATTTCAATATTTTATTGGTGATAATCTCATTTTACAATTGCAATAAAACGTTAATTATAATTATTTACATGAATTTGACCTAACCATTGTACCTTAAACGCCTTGTACACATTATTAAAAATCTACTTTAATTACAAAAATATCGCTAACATACTGCACAACACATCTGCCGCACGTTGCGCTCACAATGTAAAGAACTAACTACCTAAGAACTTACTATTATTATTGCCTACAAAACACAAGGCTAAACATGATTTTACAGAATTCAAATAAGCCTCTATTACGTGCTGTACAAACCACCTGAATTTGTATCACAATTCATTTAACATTGTCACTTTGCAAATAATAAATTCATTTACTTTTCTCTTCTAAATTTCACCTTCAATTGACTCAACAAAGAACATACTACATATACATAATAATCAAAAGAGAACAAAACTGAACTTACATAAAAAAATAAAGGACTTAAAATAGAAAAAAGTTTAAGCCTAAACTAAAATAATAAATTACAGTCAGACTTCCAATTTGGATCCTAAAAAGGAACAGTGTTATTAAGAGTCGTTCGGTTGTACTCTTACGGCTGAATACTGAAATTTGAAGCCAGTTTAATGTAGATTTGTATTTAATTTAAGTAAAAGAACTATACAAAATTAAACCAACTTCAAATCAAAATATTCAACCTTTTCACAATCAATAGATCAGTCTGGTTCAATGATTGCATTGCAAATTATTTTAGGGTCCAAAATAAAATAATTACATTTAACATTAAAAGTGGAAATTTTAATAACTAGCAAAATAATATTGTAAAAATAAAGTATAGCTAATGCTAATATTAACCTAGAATATATACTCAGGCCCAGCCATATCAATGGCCCAGCGAAATTTATCTCTCTGAGTCTTGTTGTAGATTTTCTCAATAGGAACATCATGTTTCTTGCACCTGTAATAAACATTTAAATACTTAAATAATTAATTTAACTGAACATGAAGATTAAATATTTAAAACAACACATACCAAGCTACAGATATACGGGGATCCAAATAGTTAAGCTTGGAAGTGCCGAGTGCAATTGTTTTGTTTTCATCTCTATCAGTTTCTTGTAACTCTAACTTCTTTAATTGCTCCTTAAGCCGTTCTAATGCTTTCTTCTTCTTATCACAGAGAAGCTTCTCTTTGACAGACCCTCGCTTTGCTGCTTTGGATGCTTGCCTGAGATCTTCCTCAGCTTCATCTACTTGATCACGCTTCGTTTGGATTTTTTCTTTCAATGCTTCCATAGATTTACCATGACCTGTAAAATTTTAATTGTGAGGGATTATATAATTTATTAACTACATTTCTTCAACATATTAATTTGTAGGTGATAAATTTACCTTTAGGGACAGCACGTTGATGGTTGCAGAGAATAGCGACCGCACGATTTGCGCGGTTATAGGCCAAAATTTTTTCTGGTATTGTGGTATCACCATCTGTTAATTCATCTAATTGTCTCTGTAGTGTGATTGAAGCATTGTACGTACGGAAAACTTTCGCCGTCAATCCAGGCATGAGTTCCTTCAAATGGTCGTTCAAAGTTTGGGTGTTCAAGCGATCAAAAAGATCATCACTGTCTTTCTTATTTTCTACAAACAATTCTAGATTCTTGAACACGCGCTTTTCGACCGGCACTTCATTGTAATACCTGATGGAGTCTTTACCAAGGAAGTCGAACACAACTACAAATTCCTTTCCATCCTTTTCTTTGTGTAGCTGTATATGTTCCACCCGCAGTGAGCAACAGCCCACAGTGTCTGCCTGCTCATCATCTTTTTCATTTCCAGCTCTGAGTGCGAGTCGATCTATGAAATACAACGCCACGGCTCTCTGCCGCACTCTCATCTCCTTGGCTTTCCAATCCGAACGATAATTCTCACGAATTTTATCAATGCATTTATGTAGTTTTCTTGCAGTTTCATATTTCTGCCAATCCTTCTCTCCCTTTAGTTTAGAACTCGGATTCAACATAACATATTTTCCTTGGCCCTGCACATTCTCAGTCCAGGATGCTAACCAAGTAACAGTGTTGTCATGTTTGACCTCTTTCCATTTATGGCCATGTGGTGGTTTAGGTATTTTACTATCACTTGAACAATTAATCATTACATCTTCTGGCATCACACGTCTTTTCAACATTCCCATTTTGGGATGTTCGCCTCTACCACGGAAGAGGCCGGGAGGCTCTATTCTGAAGTTACCTATTTTTTCTTTATGCCCATCTATTACACAGAATCCATATTCTTTCTGAATTTCTTCATTTTTAGTTTTCAATGCGGCTTTCTCTTCTTTACTGCGGTTACGATTTTTCTCAGACACGCTTAGAAAATAAGCATGCATCTCTTTAAAATCACATTTAGATAAATCTTTTATTAGTTTCGTTTCTTCTGATGACATAACTTTCCGCCAATCTTTGAAGAAATTGTCATTGAATATCGACTTCGTAGTGTAATCATGATCTAACATGCGAGCGTAGAAACCTGCAACCTCCTCGGCTTCCTCAGACAGCCTCACCTCTTTACCATCATACCTGAACTTGACGTTATGAGGAAGTGGTTCATAATCTGGTGCAAATAAAGGTCCTTTGTGCTCCAAAAACTTCCATTTTGTCCCATCATCTTTCTTTTCTTCTTCCCACCTATGAAAAATAAATATATTTGAGTTACTAAAATAAACCACTATATTGCATGTTTATGGAAAACTAACTAAACTAACTTAAAATTACGGCGTCGCAACGACCGAAGAACAACAACATTGTAGCTTTTAGTCACAAATAATCTTATTTCCCATATTACGACACTAACACTGGCGAACATAATTCCAAATCTTCAACATAACCTCTAACAAAAGTAACCTAAAACGTATGACAGCTCCTTCGGAATGTAATCAGCGCCATCTATTTTTTGACGACAAAGTCAGTAAAAGAAACCTCTACATACCACTTCCACACTTCAGCTTCATCTTCTTGTTTCTTCTTACGTTTGCTGGGGCTGGGTCCTTCCTCAGGCTCTGATTTTACTTTCACTGGCTTTGCCTTTTTAGTAGCTTTTTTCTTTTTCTTTAGAATGGGTGCATCCTCCTCCGACATCTCTTCATCATATCCAGACTCTGAGAAAACATACCAATACATTTTAATAAATCATATTGTGTTCGGACAAGTCTTAGAGAATTATGTTTACCTTTCTTAGGTTTTTTCTTAGACTTCTTAATTGTAATTGGAGCATCTTCTTCACTATCACTAGGCACACGACGCTTGATTGATGTCCGGCTAACCTTTACAATTTGAAATTATACATTAAACTATCTGAAGTAAAATTAAGCAAGCATTATGCATGCAGAACAATATGAACAAGTGTGTTTTTCTAGGTAGTGACTAGACCAGTAAATAATCACAAATTAGGTACATACATCCTGGGAGTCATCATCGCTGTCGGGTGGCAGCTGGGACAGAGGCTCATCTTTAAATTGGCTGAGGGAATAATCACATGACGAGATAGTTGTGTTTGCACCTGCATATCCATCATCACTTTCTACTCCATTTTTCACCTGTAGCAAATATTAAAATTTGTCTTTCATGAAGTTATCTTACTGAAGGCATAGTTAAGAGTAAAGTGCCTGTTACCTATTACACTTCTTCAATTTCTTTAATTTATTCTTAAATTTCAGACAAAGATTGTCTTGTAATTAAGTAAGGGTTGAATAATAAAATACCACACCCTGACCCCAAACTAGAACACTATGTTTTGTAGTTATGAGGCTATAAGGACGAAAACCCTCAAAAATGTGATTTGGGATTGACACCGCAAGCTCAATTTGAGCACAATGATTATAAATAATTTAAACATTCCGTGGCTTACTATTGCTAAATGCATTTATCATTAAATTTAACCCAGCATTTACATAACAAATAAACACTCCGCATATTAAATTATTTAAATCACATTCATGAATAACATAAAATACAGTAAGTAAAGCTTATGAAAGAAAATAATATAGCAGAAATGGTCATGATTAAATTATATTATTCTTTTTACATGAATATGATGAAATAATTAAAAAATTTACCTGCATAGGTTCTTGTTTTATCTCTAAAGGATCAACTTCTTCTTTAATTTTGTTTGTCTTCTCACTTTTGGAGCTGTATACATAGAACAAATAATATAATACATTTATTCATGTCAGAGCTAAACTAATTCAACAATTGAAAGCCAAAAAGTGCATACACACAAAATTTTGATTAAATCTGTCATCATGACATTGAGAAATTAATTACAAGGCACAAACATCAGGGATATATAATTAATTAAAGTATTACAATATATTATTGTTGAGTAAATTTTATAAATACATATTATTAATAATAGACCTGTGCTTATCCTTGGAGCTAGAATGTTTGTCTTTATTACTCCTATGCTTGTCCTTCTCACTTCGATGGCGATCCTTATCCCGGTCTTTAGATTTATGTTCTTTATCCTTTGAAGATGAGCTCTTATGTTCTTTATCCTTGTCTTTGGACTTCTCATTGTCACCGCTTCTATGTTTATCTTTATCATTTCGTTCCTTATGTTTGTCACTGCGGTGTTTGTCCTTACTACTACTGTTGCCTTTCTCCTTGTCACTCCGTTCTTTGCTACGTTCCTTATCCTTTTCACTTCGCTCTTTATCTTTGCTAGATGACTTGTGAGATGAGCTACTATGGCTTTTGCTACTTGAGTGCTTTTCCTTTTCTTTATCTCTATAATAATAATGTATGTATAGTACAACCATGCATTTTAGCGAATGGCAGCTATTTATTGGAGTATATAGAAGTAAAACCTACCTGCTGGAACTATGTTTGGACGAACTCTTGTGGTCTCGGTCCTTGTCGCGATGTTTATCCTTGCTGGAGGACTTATGGCTCGATTTATGTCTATCCGTGCCTATATACCCATTATGCATACCATTCACGTGTTCACTTTTAGCACCGTTTACTTTAACTTGCTGAAATATAATAATATTTAAAAAATCTAACACGTGTTATTTTCAAGTTTAATTCATACAAAAATCAAAAACTGGTAATATATTATATAGAAATGTTATAATTCAATACCGACGCTTCACCCAGGGACTTAGTCGTTTGACGCCATATTGGGACTTAGAAAATTTTCGCTTCGCTCTACGTTCGATCTACAGTGTAGTGCAAAAACTATTAGTTATACAGCCTTAAAACTTTGCTATAATAAATTACACGGCAAAAGATAATTTTCTGGATACTTACCGATTCTCCATCATTATCATTAGCTGCATTTTCGACGCTCATTTTGCCTACGTTGAACGTTTAGATTATTACATGAGCAAAGCACAGCGCAAAAATTCAAAGTCCCAGATTGGACGAATGCGCATGCGCGATGTCTCTTCCGAGATAACCGCAGCTAACTTCGACTCGATGTCATTGTAATAAACCATAGACAAAGTCGAAGCTCGGGCAACGCACTCTATTAGGACCAACTTCACTCAATATATGAATGTTATATGTCATTTTAAAGTGTGTGATTTTCCTGTTTGGCTATTGGGATTTATTCATTATTTTATTGTAAACGTCCTAATTACTAATTTTATAAGTTAACACATTGTTGACCGGTCGTGTTTTCATTGCCGAATGTCGCTGATCGGCCAGAAGTAAACTCGTGATACGTTTTTTTCGTCGGATATGAGATAAATTTTCAGTAAAATTGTCGCTCAACAATGTGTTAACATAGAAAGAAAGAAATTGCTTATCATTTTTTGTTAGAGTTTAAACTGGATCACAGGGCGACTGAAGCAAGTCGTGACATTAACAGCGCGTTCGGTGTTGGAATAACTAACGAACGTACCCAAACGTTAGTTCCAAAAATTTCGTGACAGGGATGGGACGCTCGCAGATGAGGAAGACTGTGGGCGAATTTGATCCTACAGAAAATTAACCAGTTGGTGTACGAAATCCTGCCACACTCACCATATTTACCAGACCTTTCACCCACTGACTAACGTTTTTTAAACATTTGGAACACTAAAAAAATAAATGTTTTGGAAACTAAGACGACGAAAAATTTGTCCTACTTAAAATACACATATTTAAACTTTGAGGTTAAAGCTGCCATTTACTTCTAAACCTAATACTTAGCAAAACAGGATTTCAGAATTATCTTTTAAAATTATGCAAGGAAAAAGGTAATTTGGGCAGAGATTAATAAATAAACTTTCAAGCATAGGTATATTTTATTTCAAAAACCTTATAAAAATAGTTCTTAAACAGTAAAATTAATTAATTCATTATTTGTAAATAACTTGTTACTAATTATAAAGAATAAAATTAAATGTGCATAATTTAATTTATAGATAATTAGTGTCACGCAAAGTCAATGCTAAAACCATCATCAAATCATTAGCTACCTATAAATATTGAAAACAAATTTTATTATGCCAAAGACATATACAATTCATGTACTTATTATTTTAGTTTTATTATGCAATTTTTTCTTTAAAAAAAGAAATGTTTATTCATAGACCGGTTTACCATTCAGATCCCATGTATTCTTTTTCTTCTTGAATGCAAATGCCATGTATATTGCTAAAACAGAAAAAAGTTATTTAAATAATTATTACTTCTGTCTGCTACCCTTAACATTAGTACAACAATGTAATAAAACTTACTGGCAGCTTCCCATTCACAGAAACTCATTGTCCCAATGCAACCTTTGCTTGGATTTTTTGTTTTATCATCGAGATGTCGTCTCGCATGTTCATACTCAAATACTTTGCCAATGAGGTTTTCTCCCTCGGATGCTGGATAAGTCTCAAAACAAATATGCTTGTGCATCAGTGCTTTGTTGCCTTTAAACTTTTCAAAAAAATCTTCAAATCTGCCCTTGTACACTAATTCTAACCCATACTGTGCTGCAATTTTTTGACAAAGGTCAAAATTAACTAAAAACTCTGGGCAATTTACCACACCTTCTAACTGGAAGTCATATTTAGCGCCAAAGAGAGGGTAGCCTTCCTCTTTTGGGTCAAACATGAGTTTAATGTTATATATTCTGTTACCAAAGCTATTATTCTCAGATTTTTTGGCTCTAGAAACTATTTCATTAGCATCAGGAATAGTTCCTATAAAGAAACCACCTGGCCGCAGACACTCAGATATGTTACTGAACATTCGACAAGCCTGTGGTAAACTCTCAAAGCTATAATGCAGGCCAAATTGACAACTAACAATGTCAAAAGTTAAAGATGGATCTTTGTATTTTTTACGCAAATTTTCTTTAGTGCAATCCGCTACTATAAACTCTGCAGTGAATGGAGGTTCATAAAACTTTTTACATCCATTTTCATAACGGGTCTGACATTGTTCAACCACTACATCAGCTATATCAACAAAAGTTATATGTTTCACTCTTTGATTTTGCCACTTCATTATATCACCCCCTTTACCACAACACATGTCTAACACCCTAATAGGTGTACAATAATTCTTTGCTTTTAGTTCGGTAACATATTCTATAATGAGTACACTTTTGATCCAATTGTTAAAATTTCTTAAATATAGAATAGGTGATTTGTAACGTTGATCTAAACCTTTCTCTTTCATTTCGTTGTAATGCGCAGCCACAATTTTTCCATGACTTCCAGGACTAGATGATGTGTCCTTTTCATTACTTTCTTCTGAATTAGTTTTTTGAACAGTCTCGTCTTCTGAATTTGAAGACATATTTACTGAGGCGTAAAAAGGTAAAAATCGATGTTATTCTCAAAGAATCGCCGCAGATGTCTGAAACAACGTTATTTGACTTTTTTACACAATTAAATTAAATTAAAAAACAACGTGTGTCGCGTCAATGTCATCTACCCAAACACATAAAACTAGAGATAACTAATAATAAAACCAAGAAACCTTCATATTATAAAGTATACTATGGAACACAACACTCCCCACGAAACAGAAAAGTAACAGTCACAAAACAATCACAGGTTATAAAGTAATAGAGAGCAACAGAAATCCAAAGACAAGTTAACTTTTTTTTCTTTGCTCACACGGAGAAGGCAATAGGGATGTGAATGTGGCAGTTTTATTTCATATTTATGAGAGTTACTTAGCATTATATATTGTTATTAATATTAGAACAAATATAAATATGATATGAATCCACAGTAAAATAAATCAATATTTCCCGTTTATAAACATAAAAATGAATTTAAGTAAGAAAGTATTGATACACAAACATGGTGTTGTGTTGTAGAGATATTATAAATAATAATAAATACTACTACTACATTTAAAAATGAAAAGATTGGTATAAGAATATCTAAATGATAAGATAAAGTAAATACCCAATATTTAGAAGTAAGCCTTATATTGTTGATTAAATAATATCTTAAGATGTTATTTTAAATAACATTGCTTATATTTTATGGCATTTTAAGAATAATGTGGCGATGAGCACTCAAACTAAAAGGCGCTAAAGCTACAAGTTCACGCAATATGTATGTATATTGTATTTATATCGACACAGACGAACATGCGCAAGCGCAATATTTGTGGGGTCGCATGCCGAGCGGGGGTCTGGTGGTGCCGTTACGAGTGGCGGCGCTCGGCGTTATGCGATGGTGCCACGACGCGGACGTGGTTCACTCAGTTCGTGCGCGAAAGTCGCTACCTGCGACGCTCGGCCGCATTTTATTCTCACGCGATCGGTTTACTTCATAATAACAATAGAGTGAATCCAATTATTCTATGAAGCGAGAAGGATCAGTGTTTCCCTCTTTGTAAATTAGTGCTATACCCATTGTTTACAAAAAGTTTGTGCGGTATTTCCCTAAACGAGTACGAGAAAACCTTTGACGTCAAAAAGAGACCGGCGCAGGAGTCGATCATATGTGAATAGGCGGATGCAGTGATGCAACGTGTTGTGATGTGCTTATGAAGTTTATGGTGACATTCTATAATGTGTAGAATACTAAGTCATAACTAACTGTGAGCCCTTACATACCGCGCTAAGGCGCTATGCGGGAACCATGCGTAGAAAAAGATGAACCAGGATGCTGAGAGCTTGGTAATATCACTTCTATTTTACTACCGGTTGGAGCTAATATTGTATTTTTACATGCATATTAAAATAAACTTCTCAATATTAGGGTATTATAATAAAGGAAATTAATGTTTCTCATTACCTTTCTACAACACGAAGGTCACTTAGATTTCGCAGAAACTTAAATATTATAATTACGATGACCTCAGCAGCAGTGAAAGCTGTCTCAATTCACAACAAACAACTCATACCTATTTTAATTATTATAAAAACAGATTTTGTATCAATTTAGAGTCTTTACTTTACATTTATTATTGTGTTACATATTTATATAAATTTAGAGCTAAGTTTTACGTTTTACATTTCAATTATAAAACAATAGTTAAATTGTTTCAACGTTGGTAAACTCAATGAATATTTGGTTAGATGATGACTCGATAACAAGACATGTGGGAGTCAATAGACTAATATAAAGACACCTATACACACTGCCTGTACATTGACATTGAACACCTCCACAAAATATGCTAAAATTTAAGTTCAAAGAACTAGCAACATAACTTACTTAATTTCTGGCTTAACGTCTTTAATAAACGAAGATTGCTCAACCTTCATCCACATTTAACTTTAGATTCCGCGTAGCTTACGCGTACTTACGCTTACATCTATGCGTACATATGTTTATTACGTGACAGCTAAAACGTCATGCCCGACTTTCCAATGGGATAGGCAGAAGGTCGCTTTCTATGCATACCACCACGCCTCGATTGAAGGTGACTTGATATTACAGAGCGTGACAAATATTTGTCTATAAAACGATTATTATACAAAATATATATTGGTGTTGTGAATTTTTGATTAAATTCTAGTTAGAATTATAGTTGTTTACAGAAAAACAAAATGTACATTATTGGAACGTAAAATATTTATTAATTTATTTTTAGTTACATAATATTGATAACAAACCTAAGTATTTAAAAAATATTTATATATTATACATTTGTAAGATATGTGGGGTATGATGTGGTAGAATTATGTTGAAAGTATCGTGGGAAGTAAGTATTGCCGCGAGCGAATATCTTGCTTCACATAAGCGTTCTGCTTCTCATCTATTGTGCACCACATCTCTGTGTGATACTACTGTTCATAAATTGCTATTAAGCAATTATACTATTTGATATAAATAAATAGTAATAAAATAATACATAAGTGTTTATTTTCGAGAGGCTAAAAGCTTTCGACTTTAAAACGACTTTCTTATGTCCTTTTGCATTGTGATTCCAAATTAACTAAAATGATAGTTGCATTGTTTTTCCAAGAAAATGTGATCTTTTGTCGAAATTACCAAGTTAATATTTTTCTGTACTAACTTTAAACGTCCATACTATGTATAAAAAATATACTAGGCTACTAAAATATTTTTATTTCATTGATTTTCTGAAAAATGATTCAAATAGGACATGCAGGACAACTCCTATTAGATATTTAAAATATGCAAATAAAAGTATTCGTAATGTTATAAATAAATGTATAATAATTAATATACTTATATTTGTTTTATAATTCGGTAAAATCGCGTCATTTAGTATCATTTAATAGTTATGATGCTTACTTTTGTTTTTCGGGTCATAAATTTTTGAACAATGAAAATGTATAAAATTTTATCAAACTCTTTACGTTAATATCCATTACTATAATGTTTCAAAAGTGCAGAATTAGAAATAATACGAAAAAAATACAATAAAGTATAATATTTCCGAATCGCGACGCTATACGTCACGTTTGTCACGCATGATATATGGGCCGTATGGGCAGTATGATAGTTGGGCCGTGTTGAGCCGGAACATTAAAACATAAACACGCTAGCGAAATAAGACAAAAATCAAAAAACATAACCTAAAAAATAATTTATTTGTAATAGTTAAACTTTCACTGGGATATGATATTTCTATTAATAGCCTAAGTTTTTTTTCCATAAAAATATGAAACGAACTACGAATTCCAATCTCTCATCTAATGATACCTAAATGTTTATATAAAAAAAACTGGTCGTAGTAATGTTGAATAAAACATTAGGCAATAAAGTTGGCGCATTTTTCCATAGAAAGTATAAGTGAAATTTTTAAGACCTTCATTGGCGTACTTTCGCGAATTGTTACTGACAAAAGGTTCTATTAAATTATTATTTTAGTATACATTTAGATAAGGAATAAAGGAACAAAGGAATAGAAAGGATTTATATTTAAAATTAGCTCAAGATCTAAACACCGCCGAGGAAAATATGATATAACATATGTAGTAATATGTGAGGTTATCGCTATCATGATTTTTACATGCCATAAGTTATCAAAAAAGTATTTACTAGTAGTGTTAGTCTGAATGTATTTATTAGCTGCAAATTACATTACGCTTGTTTTTAAATATCATGTCTTATTTGAAGCATGTAAAATTAGCTGTTCTGATTTAAAAATAATTTCAAAAATGAAGACTAAATCTTTATAGATCACGTGGAGAGGATCAACGCAATAAATGTATGTCTTAAAAAAGATTTTAAAATTCTAATCAAGGCTAGTTTTCTGCGCCTGCGTACTAGAAATCTACTCAAAGAAAACTCGGAAAATTATATACATGCGTAAATTTGTAGGCGCACTCTGCTCTGCGTTGACACTGGGACAGGGTACGCGTGAGTCTCACTTGGCGCGCGCCGGTCTTCACGCGCGGAAGGGTCGATCCTTTGAACTAATTATGACATTTATTTCGAAATATATTCCGCCCAAGTTTCAAAAATATGTATTTAATTTTATAATATTTGGTTTATCTACATTTTAATCGTGTCTACGGTGTGTTTTGTATTTTTTTTAATTTCAAGTGGTTCGCTCTCACGGTTATTATTGGTGTTGTTGATTTGTGCCGGCACATCATGTGTTGTGAATAATTTACTTGGTAATTAGAGGTTACCTATCGTGTCATAAGCGCACACTGGATATTGTCAATGCCAAGTTTAATTTGCATCTAGCTTTGTATTAATCTGAATCTTACCTTTTTATGACCTAGTTTGTGTTTTACCTATGGGTATTGCAATATAATTAAATACGCTTTATCCCTTTGTTTCTCTGTACAGAGTTTCTATCTAAAATAAAATGAGTAATGATTAGATTTTCCATATAAGTTAGTTGATACAACAACTTTCCTTAAATATACAAGAAATGTATTGGTATAAAACCTTAACTGGTTTTGATATTGAGCAATTTCCTGATTTCAAGCCTTAGTACTTTATTTATCATATTGAGTTTTAAAGAAGAGTATTAAATCTAAATATTGAAACAGAAAAATGACGCCAATTCGACATTCGTAAAGCAGGTAGTTCTTTTTTCTGCTTTTGTTGCACCTTTTGGCCCACCTGATGTTATTGTGCAGCTGACCAACCGCTCGCCAGCTGTCTTATTTTTGGATCATTTGTTCATTCTCTGATTTGCAAAGCAACCTGATATTAAAGCACCTGTCTTTATCTTGTAATGGCATAAAATTACTTATTACTCGAAGGTACTAAATAATTGAACCATGTAAAGATTTGCAATATGATATGTTTACAATACCAAGCTTACAAAATGTCTAGTTGTCAATTATACTGTCCGCTGTCTAACTGAAAAGGAAATTGGATAATTGAAGACAGAATTGGTTTAAGACCACGTAGCCTGTAGATACTCTGCCAAGTGCCAATTAAGCGTTGCTTTATATTTAACAATGCATACGTAAATGGGAATTCCATAATTATTTATTTATAAATTACATTGTTTCATCTCCAGAAATAAATTAAACTTGGGTTTGACTGAAAATTACGTGTAATACAGAATTATTCCAAAAAAAATTTGTAAACTATGAATTATAAGTGTAAGTTAAGTGGTGGTGAGTTTGTAAAGGGCTTCAACGGAGGATGAAGTCACGATGTTAGTTAGGGGATGTGCTGGCGGTGAATTCCGGCACTCAATTGCCGAGCGTACCAAGGCTCTTGCGGCTCGATGCCATGCGTTGAGGTCGCCAGCTAGAGGTGACCAACGAAGTCCGGAACGACGGAAGTCTAGGCATCGTAAATCTCAAACGAAGTGGTATGTGAAAGTAAGTGTATAAAAACTAATTCATACCAAAATTAATATAGGAAAATTTGAACACTTAAAAGAAATTCTAAAAAATATGATAAAATATAAAACAAATGTTATCAATAGATCTATATCACAGCATCCGTTGTGAATGAGTAATAAATATTGACTTGCAATACGGACATCTCAATATTATTAGTATTTTATTACATAGTTACGATCTTGGATATTGAATGACTCAATTTCCTGTTAAAAATTATCCTATTGATGCGACAAATTTTGCCGAATATTCTAGTCGCACGTCACCTTGTCCTTAGAGCCGGATTATTTTTGTAGCATAATAGCGAGAAATAAGAGGGAAAGGAAAGAATATTTTACATTTTCCTCGTTAAAACTATGCAAATCTGATAAGATATAGTTTTTGATATTACAGTCTATTATCGCAATACTTAATATTTAGTTGTTTACATTTCTTGGGCTCAAAAAATGTCTGCAAACACATGCTCTTACAAATTAGCCTTCAAAACAATATGGTTCACTCGACACGTTGTGATGTTGACTAATGGACCTACATGAGTCATTGATTGTTTACTATTTTGTTGACATAGCAACAATTTGTGAGACATATGAATGAATCAATTCTATTTTATCCCACTAGATTATAAAATTTCACACTCTGGTGTCGACATGCATATTTTATTAATAGCTGTTATTTTCGGCTACAAATGTTTGATTTTCTTTAGTCTGTGTAGGAAATAGTTGAAATACTCCGAATCTATTATGTTCCACACATTCCTGCATAAGAAGTGTGTACGAACAGGAATGTCTGCAGTTGCATTGGAAAAATAAACATGGTTATATTTACTTGTAACTGTTATAATAAATTTTTTGTAATAGAATCCAATTGAATCCAAATTTTTATCATACAAATTTGTAATCTAATTTTACATTGTCTTAGTAAATTATATTTATTTGTTTATACATATATACATCCATAGAGAGAGAGAAGGAGAGAGAGAAAGAGAGAGAAAAAGAGAAAGATAGAATATTTTTAAAATGTACATCAATTTATTATTATTATTGTGTATCACATAAATTGAGCATTTCAGAATTTCGTCGCTTCAAACGACCTCGATTAGGTAACATAAGCGATGACTGCAACAAACAGTTGTAAAATATGTTTATCCGATTTAATTTCACCAAACTGCAATACATGAATTGGGTAACAGGAAAGGTCGACGACCGTACGTCGTAATACAATCCTGAATTACGACTCTTGGCGTCTTTCCAAAATATATTTGCATTTTCATTCAATTATATTAAAAAAATCGTTAAGTAAATAGTTATCGAAAACATTAATTAACCTTCAAAGTGCAGTCTACCCTATTCCGAAATAAAACCGCAGAATAAACTGCAAAATTCGAATTGTTATACAGTTTTGTAACTATTCCATTACAATGCACAATGGAGCGATTACGTTATAGTTCCAGAAACAGTTAAGTACATTTTTGATTAATCATTATAAACACAAATTTACACATTTTAGAAGTATATATAGATTTATCAACTAGAGATTAATGTCTTCATCAAAATTATACTTAAAAATACGTCCTTTCAATTAAAATATATTTTAAAATCCCCGAAACATTTTAGTTTTCGCTCTAGTGCTCTGGATATTGATTCTTGAAGACGTTGTTGAGTACGACGACCTACGCGACCGCATTCAGTCACTGTTCACTGGCCTTGTTGCTTACCTACCTTACCCTTAGAACCAACCTTCTCTAATTACTCGTACTAAATCCAGATCCATTGATAAATGTACCTTCTGTATATTTAAGTAGTGATATCAATTTGTTTTGTGGTCATTTTATATTTATAAATTTCTTTTGTATTTTATTAGCCTATAATAAGTTACTAAGCATTGAATGAGTAATGAATTTATAAATTTTTAAGTTTCGAACACAAAGTTTTTAAATTTTTTTTTCAATGTATTTTTTATTGTTCTAACTGTCATGTAGAACTGTAGTTTTATTGTCAGTCAGTTAGTGATGTCCGCGATAGGTTGTCAGGGCGCGGCAGGTTCACCAAGCATGACCGATACGCTTACCGCACCTCGTGTGCTGTGCCCTCAACTATCTTTAAGACTTCCTAATAAGCTTTCACGCTTGAATTTAATGGGTGTATGTTGGTACGCATACTTAGTTGACGCTTTTTTAGAATTTAAATAAATACTTTTTTGTTTTAAAGTTGATTTACGCTATTTTTCATTTATTAACGTTGTGCGGCTTACCACATTATGATTGATTTAATCCGGCGTTTTTACCAATTTGATATTTTTCAAATTATCAATAAATATTTCAGACAATTCAATGGAGAGCCTTTTTATTATTTATTTGATAAACCGAGTTATATATATTTACATATACTACAAACTAGGATATAATAAATATTTATTTCGAAAATCGAACCCGGGAAATCTATGTAACTACTGCGCTACAAAGACCAACACATGTTATGTTTCAAATTCAGGAAATATTATTGAATTCGAAACATAATGAAATCTGGATTAATTAACTATTTAAAGCGTCAACCTATATTCTAAACATGCGACCCTGTTTAAATATTTATAACGTTTGCCTATGTTAACACTAAAAAGACGGGATTGGTCATTTGACGAAAAGATCAGAAATTTGTTAATTTCAAAACAGTTTAATTAAACGTATTGCAAGTAAGTAATTTACGTAAACGACTTTTGATATTTATTATGTAGTTTTACAAGAATATGTAAAATAACAATACCTATTACTACAGTGTTTAGTATATCAGACGATAATGTAGAATCGTCTTCTTGTCATAGTAGGCGCTATTCAGTATTACCAATATTACACATAATACAGCATCTTTCAGCAAGATAAAAAGCAAACGTCCTTGATCTAAAACATTTGGCATTTATAAAAATGATCCTACAGTGATAAGTACTTAACTTGATCTAGTTTTTTTTATAATACAAATCAATCATGTAATATAATAATAATAATAAGATAAAATATAAAATCGATAACACCCTTGAACGTGAAAGTATTCACTCGAATAAATTCAATTTTGTAAAGTGGAAAGGGCGGGTTGGAATAATTAAGGGAGGTTGAGGTAGCATGGACGGGTGGTATTGGAAATCGTATTAATCTATTTATAGAAACTGCAGGAGCGATCGATGCTTGTCAAACTGCTGTGGGAATTTTCAACTCTCGTTTTAGTAAATCGAACGTCTACGTCCTTAAAATATTTCTTTAGTTACTTCAACATATTATTATTAGGTCTTTAATAGTGTATCTTGCGACTTGTATTCTTTTGTTAAAGGTATTTATATTTATTTTATTTAGAAAATGTTTGATTGATAAAATTAATTAATTTGAACTATTGATATAGTGATAAAAAATAAATAGTTATAAACATTTAAATACAAAATTATTACAAAAAAATTCATTGTATACATACAGTAGACAGGAAGTTATTTGTTCCATATTGTTATTTTTTTCCTAAATTGCAAACCCTTCAGTTTGACAGTGTTATTTTGGGTGTTTCTCTGCCCTTTTCTTGCTGTAGGGTCTGTCAGTCACTTTGAAGTGTGTTAATGGTGTGTGTGTTTCGGGTGTAGGGTTTTGCTTATTTACTTTTACCCTTTTTTCCGAACGAATAAGTATGCGGGCCTATTTATACATATTGATTGGAAATAGATATTTGACATTAAACGCATTTATAAACTATTTTTAGACATTAATTAAATTACTTTATAAATAACTTCAACCTCTCAAGATTAGTCATTAACCTTTCAATTTTCAAACTAAGTTTGTTTTCTATAAATAACTATAAATAAACATGTGAAATTACTTGTATTAATAATGTATTCTTAGCAAAATGTCAGAGGTCGTCAACCTGTCACAAAACAAGGGTTCACAATGAGTAAGCATCTTGTAAGCTATGTATGTGCATTATGTGCTTGAAATGTGTCACATTTCTCACTTTAATGATTTTGTTTTGAGACATATGATGTCGCGATTACGTCGTACGTGTCATGTAATAATATACCTAATTCTCAGAAAATATTTATATACAATTTTGAACTCCTGTTAAGCTTGATACATCTAATAGATCACTATTAATCTCATATTTTTTAATAAAATAGGTATATAAATGCATGTGCGAGCTGGTGCGGCTGCGCAGTGCTATCCCGACAGATTCTAGTCCTCCGTACTTCTTCCATCGCGTAAATGGTTTAACACGGTTCACGCTCTACATGTGAGCAAAAATATTTCCTTTTATATATCTACTCTAGTATATTCCAATTCAATGCGTAAAACAATTAGTTTTAACACAAAAGATGTACTTAAGTATCGAAATTAGGTATTTCCGAACAATTGCGAATGTTGAGACCGTGGGAAGCGGCTACATACGAACGCCACTTAAATTACTACGTTTTATCTTTAAGTATGTAAGAATTAATTTGTATAAAAGATATAAAAAATAGTCTCTTTTAAATTAAAATAAAAGCAATCACAACAGTATTTTATAGATATAGAATTCCTGGAATTAGTGTACTAAAAATATTAATTTATAACCAATTCTAGTTTGACAAGACTAGGCTACTATGACTATCATAAAAGTAATAAAACCTAGTTTAGTTCTCGTAAATAACGCACCTAGTATCATTAAGATCTAATCACAATTAATATCGACGTTGGCTGCAATTATCTAATTGAATAACAACTGTTACTGTATAAAAATGTTATATAAACGGAATAGTCTGTAAATTATAATTATTATTTCGTTTAGACTTTTAATGGCTTACTATCGCGTTGATTATTTTAATCCGTCATTACGAAAATTTTAATAATCGTAGTTCATTTGTTTCCTTAACTTTCATGTATAGAACTAGCCAGATTATGGGTGACTCATCTGTGGACATTTCTTGGTGGTAGTATTTGTCCCCGACATAGACCGCGTTGTTGAGTGTAGAGACATGTTCAGGCTACTATAAAAACAGTAAATGTAGAATTTAAGAAAACATATTACAGAAATAAATCAGAAACAGCTGAGTCATTAATAATTATACATACGAGTATATTAGTCGACTAAAAGTAATAATTAAACATTTTCCTCATTAATTCACAAAGTTTTGAGGTTTGTTAAATGTGCATATATGTATTAAATTGGGGTCATTAAATCGCCATTAGTTGTAATATTTTCTTAAAACTGTCGTTTGTATTTAAAAGAATTGTAAATGGAAACTACGAACGATTTTCTTAAGAACTATAATAGCTCGTATTCTGAATATTTTATGTTGAGTAATCGATTTAATGAGTATTCGAATATCATACGTGGGTACTTGTAGCGTACTATGAGGTCACAGACGGTATTCGTCATGTTTGCATTGTAGTATGATTATACACATGATTAACACATGTAGTATATGTTTTATGCAGTGATTGGTGTGGAATATTGACGTTTTTCATGCGATCTCTCCCGCGAGAGAGCAGTTGCCGTGCGCGTGCGCTGCTGAGCCAGCGTCTTGCAGTTACGGTCCTTATCACGCTTATTTGCAATAGTGTTTTAACAATTTACTGTGCTAGGAGCATTACTCTCTGGGCCCCTCATAAGCGTAATAGCACGCTTAAGAAGTGAAAGTATCGCGTTTATCCACGTCCATTGATAGATTGTGCGGTGTGCGAAAATTTTTACAATTACATAAGAGTTGTAAATGTAAAATTCGAAGGTGATCTATGTGATAATTACGTGAAATTACATATCTTTGTAGTGTGCAATTATTAGTCGAAAGTGTTGATTGATCCGTGCGAGTTAACATTTTTGAGCGGAATTTTGTAATATCACGTTGTGAGTGTATAGGTAATTAGTTGGAGAATATTGAGCCGGATGTTGCTGGAAGTCGGTCGGCTGTCCACGACGTCGTATCAGGCGTCCGAGTTGATTTCTCCTCGCCACGCACGTTCGCACAACATGCGTAGTGATCTCGCGCGCTGAACATTGTTAATATTGAGATTTACATGCGAGTTATAAGTGAAAGTGGGTGTCATGTGGTCGCGCCGCTCAGTTGTGAGTTAGTGGCATGATGGGCCATGTGGAGGATCTGCGGCGTCAGTAAGGCTGAGCCGGTGCTGTTCTCTGACATCGATGATGATTATGTAAGCATTAATCAAGTTCATAGTCGTCAGGTGAACGTTTAACCCATTGTTCTCGACATTCGTGATTGTTGCTAATTTACTTTGCGCATATAATTTGAATTCGTTCTTTGTCTGTAATCTTCTTCACGACGAAGTAGTAATTAAATGTTAATTTTTATGTATTGACGTAGTGAAACGTAGAATTATACATCACTAACATCAGTATTGTAATAAAAATAATACCATGTATAAAGGAAACCGTATTTGGAACGTAATAATGTGGTTATATCATGTCAATCGATGTCATATACGCGCTTGATGTAAACAATATTTACCGCTGTCCTTGATGCATAAATACTTCACGAAATCACCCTAGACAACTGTTTTATGTTTTTATTCCATGTTGCATTCTCTTTATACGTAAAACCTTCCTGTTGACTGACAATTTATATGTAATAATTCATTATTATTTATCCTTCCAATTTCAATTTGTTTTTGACCTCGAATTATTGATCGATCAACTTTTTTCATTTGATTCAAACGTAATGTTAAGTAGTTCTGTGTTGTGTTGACCGTCATTTTGGTTTGTTCTAGCAGCCGACGTGGCGGTTGTGGGGCGAGGAGAAGGTGGATGGTGCGATATACACGGTCTATTTGAAGAAGGTGCGTTATCATCGACCCACAAGAAGCGCTTCAAGTGTAAGTATTTTGAGCAAATAACAGGAGCGCGTGACGTCATACATTCTTGTCAAATAATTTTAGCGCCAAAATAGTTTACACATACATTTGAATAAGACAGTCGATTAGAGAATATATTATTAATGATTTTCATGGATATCCATTGTAATAGGCGTACTATATTTTCTAGTATATTTAGCTTCATAAAGTAATTTGCCATATTACTCTATACTGTAATCACATACATTATTACGCAAACATACAGATATCTTTATTATATGTAAATGTTTAGGTTCAAGGATAAGGTTATCATACAATAATGAAAATTATTATAAAGTTACAAATTAGACAAGTTATTAAGCAGATTAACGTTAACTGAGAGTTAAGATTATGCTAAGAATTTATTATATTAAAATTAAAAGTAATTAATGTGGTAAATTATCAACTATGTGATAGATGAACGTATTTCCGAGACGCTTCTGTTAGGAAGATTAAATGTTAAGCTTCTTTGTCTTCTATCGCATTGTTTGTTAGTGGATTTGATAATTAACAAAAGGTAGAGTTATCGTTACAGTTTTAATAGCAAAATTATGATTTGTATAGTTGATTAATTTTAAAGTGTTTTATTCGAAAGTTTTAATTTTATTTATACGAGCGCTGAGTACACGTGGAATGGGATAGGCCGAGAACACCTTTATTTATTGTTATTGTATTAAAATATAGTCCATGTATTTCAATATGTTAAGTTAATTTGGATCCCGATACGATGTATTTATCTGAAATTTAATACCGAATACGTCTTTAAAAATTTGCGTATGAATACTCTTTTTGTATGGGACAGAGGGCTCATTGTGGACGTATAATAAAATTTGTTTATTTATTCGGTTACTTACATTTACTTAAAAATATAAAGAAATAGTGTGTTTCCATGAATGCTCAAGTATTGTGTGACGCAAGGAACGTTTTATACATAAACATTAAGTGTGTGTTTTTATGTGTACCACAAAAACCGGAACAGTGACTTTAAATACTAGTAGCTTGTATAAAATTTTGTGATCGTAAATCTGCGTAATGCATTTTAATTAAACTTACAAAATATAAATTCTGTATTTTAATGTCCGCGTTTTTTACTGTATTATCATTATCCATATTTATAAGTCAGAACAATATTCATTTCATTACTTGTTTTTAATTAGCTTTCTGACTAGATGTCGAAATAAAACGGGTAATGTACGAGAAAAGAAGTGGAATACATTTCAATTTTTCTTTATTTCCTAATGATTACGTGATTGTAATATGCATAGTTGCCGTTCAATGGAGCGTTTGAAAAATGTCAGGTGTAAATATAAATAAAGATCTATAAAAGTAAATGTAATAATTATAACGTTGTTTATTGTTATTAATATATCAAAAGCATTGTACAAAGAACAATATTAAATGTAAATAACAATGTTTTGTTGCTTTATTATGAATTGTTGTGGAAATCATGACAATAGGGCATGTCCACAATGAATGTTGTCATTAGGTCATCACACAAATGTGCTCAAATACCTAACAAACTCGTACATTGTAGGTGACATCTATTCATTTAGACTTCCTATAATTAAAAGCATGCGACAATCATAAAAGTAACGTCTAACTTTTAAAATGTTTATCGTTTCACTATTTCTTATCAATGTTACGGTTAAATAGCAAATATCCTGTTATGATAAAACATATTATACATCTAGTGTCACTTCTACGTCTCAGCCACAGGATAAAACAAAGTTTTGCTGCAACCGATAGCCAGCCACATTCGCTTAGTCATATAAATTTAGCAAATATTAAAAGAACTCTTTGACGTAAGTTTGTACGAAGTAGGCAAGCGGGTAGTGTTGTATTTTTTATTGAATTGTGTAACTTAAACGTGTATTTTAATTATATGATTTCAGGAGTCAGACGACGAGATATCCCATTTAGAGTGGGAGACAGTTCGTGTGCGCTTCGTTAAAGCAGGAACAGTTGAAAGGTTGGTTGAAGCTTTAGCGACTGATGATGGAGAGCTCGAATCTACATATGTCAATGTGTTCCTTGCTACTTACAGGTGAGAAAATTATAATAACATAATAAATACACATACATGGATAACAACGATATAAAATAATATGATGCTTTATAATATAATAATAAGAAATGAACTGTTAACAAAATTTGTTGATTTTTTTTTCCATTGATTTCATTGGTTGATTGTTTCGGGCCTGGATTATACTAGAATATCTGTGTTCTTGTCTTAATAGTTACCACAGGATATCGTAGTTTACAGAGGGCGTTAATAGATGTAATAGTAATAGATTACTTTTTTTAGATCATTTGCGGAGTGCGGACGAGTGCTGGAGTTATTACTTCGGCGATATGAAGCGCTCGCGTCAGAGGACGTGGCACCTTCTGGTGTCGATATATCCAATCAACATAGAAAGTAAGTATAAAATCCATACGAATTCGTTGATAAACTATAGAACGCTACTGACCGACCTCAACACATTACTTATTTATATTCGCCAAATAATGTCCTTATCAATGTTAATATGAATGAATGTACTTAATTTTTAATTAACGAGCTATGTTTAATTGCGATAAGTGAAGATTATAGTTTTTAATTACTGTTATCATTGAGTGCTTTAACCTCAATATAACTATTTATTAATGAGTCATAGTTTGTGTAACCTAATTCGTTGTTATCAGCCATTGAGATATTGAGAACGATGGACTCCAGGTGCTATATAATCGCCATTCGTCTTCTATTAAATTATTGCATTTACCATTTGTGGCATTGATCGACTTTCCTTGGCGAGAATATTCCATTCATAAACTCCAGAGTTAACTTTATTTATAAATATTTAAAATAGGTGTTATTATCGCACTATGGACAAAAATGGTCACTCGTGTCGCTCGTTACATATTCCTTCTACAATATTTTTGTTTGATATGTCTTCTTTAGTATATTTAACTCGCTGTTATCAACTTGCCTTATCTAATGTAATATTAAATATTTCAATATTTACTATCCATCTACTAAAACTCCTATAACCTAGTTGCGAATTAATAACCCTGTTTTATGGTGTATTACATTATTATGATCTACTTTTTTTAGACAAAGCATTTGTTAACTCCTTTTCAGAACTCTGGTCGCGTGTCTCCACGTCTGGTTGGACACGTATCCTGAGGATTTCCGACAACCACCGCACCATCCTGCGATGCAGCAATTGCTCGCGTTCACACAACGATATTTATCAGGATCAGAATTACACACTAAGGTTAATATTAATGATGAAGGATGTAAAAACATAAAAATATTTGGTGATATCACGTAACTTGTGAAATTTCCAGGTGTTGCACAAGCTAGCGACATGGAGCGCGGAAAGAAACGGGCGTGGTTTGGATTCAAGTGTGTGTTTAGCTGCTGGTATGAGAACTGTTGCTCATCACACAGCTGCATATCGTCTGATTGCAGCATCTCCTCGAAAATTCGCTGAGCAGTTCACTCGCATGGACATGGAACTGTTTAAGCGTCTTGTTCCTCACCAGTGTCTTGGAGCAGTCTGGAGTCGCCGCGATAAACATCGTGATCACGATGCTGCCACTGTTCTAGCCACCGTCAACCAGTTTAATGCTGTTTCTTTCCGCGTCATTTCAACCGTGCTTGTTGAGCCTTCGCTTCGGCCAAACGAACGAGCTGATATACTTGCTGCTTGGCTACATATAGCGCGGGAATTAAGAGTACTTAAAAACTTCTCCTCGTTAAAGGCCATCATATCAGGACTGCAGAGCAATCCTGTATACAGATTAAGAAAAACATGGGCGCTTCTTCCAAAAGAGAAAGCGGAATTATTCGATGAGCTTGCTAGAATATTTAGTGAGGATAATAATCGATGGGCGCAGAGGGAACTTTTAATGCGAGAAGGTACCGCTAAATTTGCGGATACTGTCGGAGAAAATGATAGACAATTACAAAAATTACTGCACGAACGCGGATCTTCGGACGTCAGTCATGGCACGATACCCTATTTGGGTACATTTTTAACTGACCTTACAATGATAGACACCGCTATTCCAGACACGGTAGCGGATGGTCTGATAAACTTCGATAAGAGAAGGAAGGAATTCGAAGTATTAGCTCAAATCAAATTACTACAAGGAGCCGCAAATGCTTATCAAATTCACGACGATGCCATGTTTGATCGATGGTTCGATTCTGTGATAATTTTGGATGATCGGGAAGCCTACCAGTTGTCCTGCCAAATAGAACCACCGACAAATCCGCCCAAAGATAGAAGACCGAAGAAAGTGAACGATAATAATAGCCAAGGGCATAGAAAAAACGATTCTATAGCGAGCACAAGCTCAAGTAACAGCTCACAGTTTTATTGTGAAACTGACGGAGTTGTGAATAATTCTACAGCATGGAAGCGTGATAGTTTAGAGAGACGAGCGTCACCAACGAGATTATCTCATGGGTCGTCTTCTTCATCTCTACCTTCGTTAGATGCATCATTATCTAGTGCTAATAGTAATCCAAAACAATTGAATGGCAAAGCTGGTGGCGCAAGTCCAGCACATGCCTCTATGAAGTCGGGACCTGATTTTTATATAATACGCGTAACATATGAGTCTGATTGCGTAGAAACAGAAGGTGTGGTTTTATATAAGTCAATAATGTTATGTAATAACGAACGAACACCGCAAGTTATTCGCAATGCCATGCTCAAACTGAATTTGGAAGGCGATCCTGATATTTATACTCTGTCTCAAGTTTTACCTGAAAGAGGTTTGTAACACTTTTTGCTGTATATGACTTTTAGGCCCTTCATTCAGAAATTACGTTCAAGCATAGATTCACTGAGTAGAGTTCAAAACTCCAGATCTCACTCAGCCGTACGAAACAAAATAGACCAATCACACGCTTGAAAAAATTGTGACGTGATTATTGACCAATGATAATAAACCATTGCAACTGTCTACTGTCACATAGCTGTCATTACGTTCTGTTACACGCATTTATAAGAAATCGTTTCAATTTAAACTGGATATTTGTTGTATCAGTATATGCTACATATTACTATTTTATTTTGATTACTGTCTAGCTGTTGCCGTGTTTAAAGATTTATTATTTATCAAACTACGCTCAAACGTTATTTCTGAATACGACCCTTAGACTATGATTATGAGCTCACTGTGAGCAACCAGTTAGAATTCTATACTATTTTTAAAAGAGTGTTCACGTGTATATTGTACACATTGTGCAAATTGTACCCTGTTCAGTTAGGCCACGTGTGGGCATAATTTTGAAATTTTTATTTTTATCTATTTCAGAAATGGTGTTGCCAGCAAATGCCAATGTTTACTACGCAGTTAACACGGCGTACAATTTGAATTTTATTCTTCGGCCACGAAAACCCGCATCTAATGGTGAACTTATGACCAATGGGAAGGCACGCAAACGTCCTTAGATTAGATAGATACCTATTCTTAGATGAGATGTTACTGATTACACATTATGTACCCAATCTTGCCACATTTTGAAGTCATGTTTTAAGATGTGGTAAGACTGGTTTCACTTTAGATGTTTTTAAATTGATGTTTAGTTACAATTGTAGTCTGTGACCAATTTTTTGATGTGACTGAATGTTAGAAATGTAGAAGTTAGACAATAATAACGAATTTACACATTTTCGGCATTGAATTTAACAAAATATCAAAAAATATTTAAATTCTGTAGTTCTATACTTAGTGTTATTTAAATGCTGTTTAAATCACGATGGCTGCAACGCTTTCGAAGCGTTGGACTAAAATAATCAAAATAAATGCGATAGTAAGCCGTATAAATCCTTTTAATTATATTCGTATAAATATACTCAATTAGATTTGATATAAATGGTGTTCATAGTTGTGAATATTATTTTTATTTAAACTGTAAGAAATTTATTGTATGTATAGTTTGATTATTTAAAACATCGTTCATATTTTGAAAGCCATACATGACAGAAGGAAGGCTCATAATAATAATTTTAAAAAACTATTAATTCAATAAAGTGTAAAAACAAAATTTTAAATTAACTATTAGTATCTATTTATCAAAACGAACCGTTTGTAACTTGAAATAAACGTCAATATCTATTCTTTATTTAATTGAAATGTCGACATATTTATTTATCTGTTATAATATTATTATATGTATTAATAATTATTTTATTTAAGACACTTCAAGGTTTAATAAAGAACAGGGGTCTGAGTCGAATTTGACATTAAAATGTAACTATTTCATAAATCGTGCCTCATAAATTTTACGTTTGCAATCAAATGCCGTACGTCATTTTTTAATATTGAAACACGAAATTGCTGTATATCTAAATTTATTTTTGTACAAAGCGAATAGAATGCGAACCTATCGGTGATGTGTTAAACTAAAAATGCTCCATAGATAAAATCTTTTGGTATTTACGTTTCGTGTTTCAATATCAACACGACACTACGTCCTTCGATTATTAAAATGTTCGTGTCTATGATAATATTTATTAATTGAGTGTATACCCAATTTGCATTATTACTGTCTATGGTCCAAGCAAAGACTTCCATTTTAAAATAGTGTTAGCAGAAATGTTTTGATTTTAATATGTGTGCATGTTTAAAATATATGTGTTTCGTAGAATCTCACTTATTTTAAATATAGCGTTTAAAATTTAGCCAAAGGCGATTTGTCTCTCTAGAAAGGTGCTGCCCCTTGGAAATCATAATAATATTAATAATAGAGATCTTATTGTGTTGTATTAAAATTCTAATCTCTGTACTTATTTGAAAAGCATTTACAGAAGTTTATCTGTGATTTTAAATCTTCTAAATTGTGTACTTTATGAGACTTTTGTCAAAATTTTTTGGAATGCATTTATTTAACTAGGTGCTTACGATTTTTCTTTTTTTTTTCTACTTAAATTTACTCCTTTTAATATAGTGTAAGTTTCCTGTAAATACGTGGAAGTTCTGTAATATAGTAGGAAGGTGGAACATTTTAATGTGAATCAAGGTTGCCACCGATCAGCCAAATTATTTTTTATATGATTTATTTATATTTTATATATACTTATTCTGCATGTATTTATTGTTATATTAGTTTATGCAACGGACGGTGTTTTGATGTTGTACAAATGTTCCACCGTAATTAAAACCTGTTTATAAGGTAATGTAATAAATGTATTAAACTTCTAATCTTAATTTTATTTTTTTACAATCATTATTTATATTCTTACCTGTTGTTGTTTTTGTATTAAATGAGAGCGAGAAATAATAAAAGATCCTTTTCACTTACGTTAGTAAACTGTCATCAGAGATTCTGTATCATTGGAAGGGAGAGTGGTCAGACCATTATGTGTGATGTAGATAAATGCATCTGTTAGTATTATCACGCATTGCAAGCGTTCGTCACGCTCAACTCCTACATGTGTGTCTGAACCTTAAAATGAGAGGAAAACAAAAGAAACCGTACTAGTTTCAGTAGTCTTGCATCTTTGATCTCGTGAGCATGAAGGACTCAGCCACCTGCGTGCTACCAGTCGCCACCGGTTGACAGTGGTACGAGTAAAATTTTCATGGCCAGGGTATCGAGCGGGTAGGAACAGAGGATCGCGCAGTCGCGCCGCAACGACCGCCCGAGCGCCTCGCTCAGCACCACGCTCGCGGCATACCGAAAGGGTGAATCTCGCGATATCACAAATCAAACGTTTCCGCCACCCGCTGCGTTTATCCCGCGTTTTTTAACAGAGACTATATTCTTTGAGTGTGTGAGTGGGTACTTGATTAAAACTAGTATTTTAGGAGTGTGATGTGAAAAATTATGCCTTTGTGAAAGCGCCGGCCAATAACATGTGGTGCGGCGTCAAAAGTACGAGAAACATGAAATAATAAGGTGACTTTAATTTAATATTTTGACATCATGAGCACCGAAAATATTTAAGGACCTGTTTTTATAAATATTTAAATATTACTTAAACACTGTACATGAATTTTGCCTTTACAATTTTCACTTCTTTGAACTTTGTAATAATTAGGGGTTTAATGATGCTAATAGGCTTAGAGCCCTGTGTCAGTATTTTTTATACTTTTTAAAGAGAAAATTAGGTTGTAATATCATGTTCTATGAATAGACATTTACTAAATGGAATTAATGTATTAAATAAATGGTTTTATTTATATATGTAATAAAATAAATGTTTTTTTTCTTCAAAAATTATATGTAGTTTAAGTTATAACGAAGCTGACACAGCAGTCTTTATATTTTTAACATAAATATAATTTAAATAAAAAATAATATATCCACTTTCTTCGTTTGCTATTATAGCTTTTTTTGTATATTTAGTAAGTACGAGTAGATGGAAGGTGGGAGCGGCTGAAGCCCGCTAGTCTGAAGCTCTACGAACTCGGCAATCTGATTAGGGCGCGCCCAGTACTACCATTTATTTCTAGTTCTTAAAATTACCCTATTTCCCCTGTTTATTTTAATGTAAAGAATTACTAGATGGAATAAGCAGAGAATAACTCGCAGTAATTGTTTTTAATCCCCTTTTAACTGAATTAATTTTAATAGCATCATTACTAGTTACTAATGATTATTTTTCCAAACATACATTCTATTGAGTAATTTTCTACATAAATGTACTTCATTTACATAAAACGTTCTAATTAAATCAAGCGATTAAAGAAAGCAGATTATTAAAAAATAATATTCGGAGGTTGCGTGGCAATAGTTTAAAAGTAATAAAATCTAAACCTATATTTAGTGCTATCGTGTTATATTTTCAATTGGACAATTTCAATTCAATCCTTGTGCCAGCAATCTATTGTTACTGTGGTGGTAAAGGTGGAAACAATAGCTTTCCGATTGTGCTCTCTTGGGGGAGACCCACAAAGAAATATATGAAATATAAGACTAGAGTTTTTATTAGTTATTATATAAATCTGAATTAGATATAAAATACGTATTTTATTAATATTCGCAATAAGGAGTTTTTGAGAGAAATTTGCGGGGATTGGTTAATTATTTTCCTAAACTTCCTTTTAGTAAACTATTTATAGTAAAAGTTAGCTGGGATTCGATGTGATTGTGTAACCAATCATTCCGTCCTCAAGAAACGCAATACTAACTTGATGGAAGTTGGTTAGACAGGAGCAATAGTTGATAATGCCATAAAAAGAGAGAGAAGGAGAATAAACAATAGTAATTGGAGAAGTAGTACTATAAAATCAGTCGTTGAAGCGAAGCCGAAGCGAAGCCGAAGCGACCGCACGTATCCTGATGATGCCACGTGAAGTGGCGAAACGCGTCGAGACAAATTACTGAGTGTTGTAGCGGGAATTGTAAGCAAAATAATTTTAATTAATTTCATTTAACATGGATTTCCGCAAAGTAACGCCTGAAACAACTAATTGTACTATAAAATCACAGTACATCCTTAGCAAGTACATTTCTTATTAAAAATTTATGTTCGTTGTTTATTAAAATTTTGACTTTCTTTTGTTTTTCATATTTAAATTAATTTGACATTATAATTATTCTAATTTTAAAATAATTGCCCGTTACCACTATCATCCATCGAATCACACTTTTAAAAATCTTCTGACTAAACATTTTATAGGAAAACAAAATATCTCTTAATTCTACTATTTATTTCATTCACTTATAACTTTTCTTCATAAATATATATGTATTTAAGTATATATTATTATTTATTATTTTATGTAATGTATGTATTGTGGATATTTAGATATTATTTTCTTCACATTGCACCAAATATCACCGCTCACACCGACAAAGGTTAGCTGGTAGATAATGCCGACGGCTATGTAAAAAATTTTTGCAATAAAGAATTTATTTATTTATTATCCCTAAAATTTAAGTCCTAAATTACTTTTGTAGGAAGTTTGGTATTCATCAAATCTATAGCATTTTATACTCTGGTTTAAGCGTTCCCTGACTTTGGTTGTTCGTAAACGAGGTCGTTAATGAAAACAAAACATTGTTCTTAAAAGGTAAATAAGATCGAAGGAAATTAACGACTTTGAAATAATATGGATATAGTGGTTTATTTTATATAATTAGAGTTGCAACCTAATTGTTTTAGCATGTCACAGAGCGTTCTCTCGAAAATGAAAACGTTCTCTACAATATAATTTTCATAATAAGAGTGAGAGGGTTGAAAGGTTCACACGAGTCTATTAAGGTTGTTTCTGCGTACCTGAAAGCTTTTGCGAAAGCCATTAATGGAGCTGTCAGTGCATATTATTCATTAAAATTGACATTGCAAACTAGGCTTGTTCTTTCAAGTTCACAACAGGAAGCGACTTCACGCAAAATAGTTTTATTGAGTGTATACAATATACATATTATTTGCACATAGACATCAAGTCTATGTAATGCCACGTCTCCTGCTCCTCTGTCTTCCAAACATTAGACAAAAACATCAAACATTGGGGCGTGGCCTACACAATGTTTTTGTTTTCCGTCGACCACGGAAAACAAAAAACATTGTCTATGAATACAAAAATGTATACGGCCACGCCCCAATGTTTCGATGTTTTTGTCTAATGTTTGGAAAACATAGGAGCAGGAGACGCGGCATAACAGTTATCTCCGCTGCAAGATCCCATTCTAGTTTAATTAGTCAGAGTGTAGCCATATGTTTGGCTACTATAAAAAAGAAATACGTCAAATTAAATTTGTATGAAATCCAAGAGAGGCGCGTAATTATATTCGCGTGAACAAGATGGAACACAATATAAAAATAGAGTATTTTAATATAAGTAGATAAGTTCCTATTGCTAATTTTATTTCTAGCGTCTTCTCTAGTATTAACTCAATGAATTTCTTTTAACAATTTTTGGAACATGACAATTGAGAGATTATGGCGATATTATTAGTCTTTCTTTTTAATTTGAATGAAGTAAATTAGTTCAATGTATTCTATTTTCAAAAAGGTTTCCACGACATTCCACCATTTATATATCTTTTTATTTTGTAAAAGTCCAACAAAAGAATAACAGGCCAAATCCCATTCGATTGCTTTATTCATAGACATTAAGGTGATTAAATTAGTCTTCAACAATGAGGAGCGTGTCATAAACAGCTTGAATTATTATTACTACCCATTAAGTTAATTGACTTGATAAATATTTACTTGGCTTACCTCCAGGGAAGGTGTCGCACATTAGTTTGTTAACTCATACTGTAGTAGCCTAACACACGCCTTCACTCCACTGAATCTTAAGTTAGAATGCAGTCCATAAGCAAAGACAACTGTTACCATAGACAAATGTCATATTAGTGCCAATAGACAACGTGTGGGATATGCTTGATTAATAACCATTATTAGTCTGCCTACCACATTTTTTCCATACTTTATATATGTTTATGACACGAATAGTACCAACAATAATTTTTATTACTTTAAAAAGATGTTCTGTAAGAGATCAAATTAAAGTTCTTGTATATTTTACCTTGTGTTCTAGTATCGATTTTATTACAAATAAAATATTTAGGTTGCAGTAAAAGAGAAGAAATAAAACCGTACTATAAAACGTATTCTTGATACTCGTATACAACTCATAGCAATATACGTAGTAAGCTTGTAGGTGGCATAAGAAAGAAAAGGTTCAAAGCGCGAAGTTTTCTTAAGAGTGTTTTCTTGTAACTTTAGTTTGTGTGTTTTAAAGAAGCTCTTTGTTCGCTAAAGTGACAATAAGTGCAGGGTTACATACTTATTTTCAAAATAAAAACAATGTTCTAGGAAAAATGATTTATCTAGTTTTTTTTTATTATTTCAGCAATGCCAAGAAAAATGATTAAATGGAGACTTATAATCGAGTTAATTCGGCATTTTGTATAATAGTTTCAACGACTTAATTATTTAAATTATTAAAGTATACGCGAGAAAGATCTCAGACATCACTATTAAATATTTTTAACACATTTGTTGTTTTCATTCGTTTATTTAAATAACAATAATAAATTGTCACTGAAGAATGAGTTGCAAAATTTCAAGAGAAGTTCTGAGTTACCTACAATTAAAACTTGCTCGTCGTATGAAGTTATAGCGGCCTGTGTGTTAAGTAAGTTTATAAGATAGTGCTCGTAGATTATAACAAATTTAATAAAATTATAAAAAGAAGAGCACTATCTACAGAAATACAGTCCTTGGATTGGTTCTTCAGATAGAACAATATTGTATATAGGGCTTTTGTGTTTGATGAAATAAAGATTATTATTAATTAACTATAGTAAATATTCGTTATGTTGAATGATTCAACTAATTTAAAAGATTTTACAGGGCTTATTAGTTTTCTCGTGCCTTCTTCTGAGTTCAATAAAAAAACACGTTAAAGTACAGAATTTTAACATTATGCAAAATATTTCTAATATGAAATAAGAAGCTTCGTCTGCCAGCGTTTAATAACGTAATATCGCTAAGAAATGCCTTGCGGTACTTTAGCATTGAAGATCTTCGCTTCATTTCCGCATTCTCCGGTTTTCTGCAGCGATGGGAATAAAAAAAGTTAACGAAAGAAAAAATCCTTTTCACGGCGATTATTGGCTGCTCGGAGCGATTTATTATATAAATTTTTGTAAATCATGTCTAAATATGAGTGTAAAAGATTTACACTTATTAATCAAATGATTTTTGTACCATAACAATTAATAATAATAACAATCTTTATTTCATCAAATGCAAATTACAATATCTCTATATCTATATATAAACTCAAAGGTGACTGACTGACTGACTGACTTAGTGATCTATCAACGCACAGCCCAAACCACTGGACGGATCGGGCTGAAATTTGGCATGCAGGTAGATGTTATGACGTAGGCATCCGCTAAGAAAGGATTTTGATCAATTCCACCCCTAAGGGGATAAAATAGGGGATGAAAGTTTGTATAAATCTTATTAGATTTTTGACTGATTGAACTGAAATTAAAAATTGACAGATATGTGGTTAATAACTGGAGTAAAGCCACACAAACTAAACCTAATTAATAATAATACTTCTTAACGCGAGCGAAGCCGCTGGCAAAAGCTAGTATGTATATAAAACTCAAAGGTGACTGACTGACTGACATAGTGATCTATCAACGCACAGCCCAAACCACTGGACGGATCGGGCTGAAATTTGGCATGCAGGTAGATGTTATGACGTAGGCATCCGCTAAGAAAGGATTTTGATCAATATCCACCCCTAAGGGGATAAAATAAGGGATGAAAGTTTGTATAAATCTTATTAGATTTTCGACTGATTGAACTGAAATTAAAGATTGGAGCTACTATGATGAAGACGTTTTTAAGCACGCTAAACAAAAATAAAGCCGCTAAAACTATACCTAATTAATAATAATACTTTTTAACGGGAGCGAAGCCGCGGGCAACAGCTAGTTGCTCTATAGAACTATTCCTAGGACTGTATTTTTGTAGATAGTGCTCTGAATGCTAGTGAATTGTTAATTCCATGTGATTGTTTATATATTATATGTTTTTTGGTTTCAATTTGCAGTCAATAGATTACTTATTTGGCACTCTTAGCAAAAATTACTGTTAAACAAATGAACACATAAATAAAAGAAATTTACATTGGCATAATGATTTTGACACCTTTGGGAGTGAATATCTATTACTGATTGGACTTAGTCGCTTTGAAATTCGTTTCCAGCTGGAGTATTTTAATAAATGATTATTTAGATTTGTTACTATTATTCGGCATTATATTAAAATATACTCATATACATAAATAATAGTAATAATATTATTTATTGCATTTAAAATTGGTATATGTTATTTTAAGAAGAGGTGTAGTTAAAAAATATCATCGCATTTTCCTTTCGATTATAACTTTGCAATTTTATTGGTAGTCGTAGTACGATTTTTTTTAAAAAGCCTTTCACCGAGGTATTTACAAACATGCCACTGTTGTAAAATTATAAGTTTAAACGGAAATGTTTATAAAGCGCACTAAACACGCGAACGTTCTGCTGTTTTGCCTCATTTTGTGTTTGAAACGGAATAATTTTTATTTATTTAGTCTATGTTTAATTAATGAACTTCATATAATTTTTAATATCAAATCCCACTTCATCGCACTTATCAAATGATGCGCTCAATCGTTTACAATGACCGTCAAACGATTGACAATTGTTTCCATTGCGTTTATGACAATTGACAATTTATAATTAATAATCACCAGTGCCTTTATACATTGCACTAGCAATATCTGTTCCAGATACTATCATTGGAATATTTTTTGTATTTCTAATAAACCTAATTCAGTATTCTTCATCGTGTTTTCATACATAAAGTAAATTGGATGGGCAGACAGGCTACACGTGGTTTGAATCGGAATATGTACATGCTTCACATCACGTGCTCAGAAAGAAAAATTATTGTTGCATTTTTACTTAACTTGGTGAAATTTAAGTATGTAACTATGGAAAAATTATCACTTATGTTTTTACAATTTTGTTGGATAAATATTTATTCGCGATTTAAACAAAAGAATTCGAATTAATTAATTTAAAATACAATGCGGCTTACTTGCTATTGGCATCGTTTTGATTTCAATTTCAATAAAATTAACCAATTTAATTTAAACACAGAAATGCGTCGTATCCGTTGGATTCTTATAACCAGCACAATAACTGGTGTTTTATAACCAATATGTTGAATATTTGCCAATCTGCAACAGAATAAATAAATTTCTATATAAAGTAGTTATTAAAAAAGTGCCCTAATTGAATGGACAATGAAGCACGTTTTTATGGGCACCTAAAAAGCAATAAATCACAACGTTTATTAAATAGTACGGTGTTGAATGGTCTTTGTGGGTTACCCTCGGTTTCTGATAAGGTCATATTCAGGAATCTATTGATTAACGTCGTACTTTATATACGAGGGCTCATTAAAGTAGGCACAAAGGTTATTTGCCACATTACTTTTAAAAACGACACGCAATGCTTTAAGCACGCATTCGAATGTTTAGATTTATAATCACATTTAGTTTTAAATATATCTTTTGTTTTGTTTTTAGACGCACCGGATTTTTAAATATGATTCGATGTTTAAATTGAGGTTGTTACACAAAAACAAAAGAATAGGTTTTATGTTGTTTCAGTATTGTTTTTAGAAGAGCAAAAGTTTGAAACCTATATACATGTAACGGTTAAATACGCTTTGCAATGTTATTATTTTATATATTATAGGAAAATCTTTGCTTTATTGAAATAATAGACTAAAATAATTTTATTAATAACACAATAAATTATTGAAAACGTTCAACAGGTTTGTATTGTAAAATGAAATTCTGAACTTTAAAAACTAGGCTACATAGTAATGTAACACGATTTGACATGACTTTTGTTTTGTTTTTGTTCAGAATTTGTTGAGCAGTCCACAGTTTTGTTACGGGCTTGTTTGTTTTCCAGTCAGTTTCAGACCGCGCTGTTTGACCCACTTTTTATTTTTACACTAGCGCTATTGAAAAACTTATATTCGACAATTGTTTATATTGTATAATATTATTTTGTTACAGAACATATGTATTATAAGAAGGGGTAGATAGTACTGAACAATAGGAATTTTATTGACATTTTACTAATATCGAGTATGCAGTCAACCTAGATGCAGCACATTCGTTTCCTTGAACATTGTTTTGTGGTAACAGTCGTCCCCGCTTATGGACTGCACTTTAGCTTAACATTAGGCGGAGTGTGATTTTGTCGGGTTGTTATAAAGAATACAACCAAAATGGCTACAAACGACCGATTAAAATATTTCATTTATGCAGTATAGGGATTTAATTAAATTCTGAGTTTTGTTAAGATATTAACGTTAAATTTTCTAATTAAAAACTAAATTACAGTTTCAATAAAAAGTTATACCTAAACCCAGTCTAAAGTTGCCGGAAGTGGCCCAATTCCGTTCACGTCCACTATCCTCCTCTTTTTGTTCGCCTCTTCTTCAATTGCACTGTGAAATTGGATTTCGAGATAGATTGTTTGTATAATACAACAAACAGACGTCGATTTTGTAGAGCACACAATTTCATATAATGAAACGGACTATCTTATGACCAGATTATATGTAATACATTGACCGCTTCTGTAGCTAGCACGTCAGTCTTTGTTACTGACTTTCGGGTACGATCCTTGATCGAAACAAATACTTATAATATTATATATCGGTCTTATATTTGTATTATTTATATCACAGTATCGCACATTTACGTAGTATATATTTATGTATAATAAAAAATGATCATCCGTGAAAGAAGTGAATCGTATTTAAGAAACTAGTAACAAAATTTAAATGCCTAAATGTTTTTGTTAAAACGATTTTCGTATAGAGGAAAGGGAAGACAAATTAGCCAGTTTGTATGCAAACGACGCTATAGGTTTCAGGGATAGGTTTATACCTTTGTAAGTATAATAAAGGCCTTTTCCAGATCGATACGGGGTAGACACTGTTCTATTAGGTTTACAAATGAGTTCTTTAACAATTTAATGTTGGGTAAGAACTTTTATTTTGAATATTAATTAAGGAGTGGAAGGCGGATTGATGAAGGTAATTAGTTGAGTCTATTGTACCACTATTTTAGTTTATTTGTCTCTTCAGCTCTTCGTGGTAACAATTGTTTTTACTCATGGACCGCATTTTTCTTTTTTTAGCTCTAACTGGGTGTATTTTTTTGCTCTAATACTCATAGATAGTGCGTTCGGTTTTTAGTTAAATGTCAGATTAAAGTTCATTATATGATACTATAGATATATACATATGTAGTAGGCAATATGTAATACGTAATCCTCTGTCAATGGCTCTTAGGATTACTAAGACTTGCACCATTATCAATGTCATGGAATATGGCTTCATAATCTTGTCAAACCTTAAGGGTTAATATACTATGAACATGCTGATATATTTATATAGTATGTATATATTTTTAGAAAATTAATATGCTCTACCAGTCAGTCTTTGAGACAGTCAGAACGAAAGTCATGATAAATAAATATATATGGTATATAAAAACAAAAAATACAGAATCTGAAAAACAAAGAAATTATAATTAATTTACTTCCGAAAATAAAGTTATAGAAAGTTACAAAAATGTAACGCTTCACTGGATAACAGTAATATACAATTTCAGCGTCTAAGCTAATAATAAGGTTAGCTTTGCGTGTGCATGATATATTGTTATTATGGAAGGAACCTTCACAACACGCCTTTTCTTCACAATTCTTTGAATAACGTCCAAAAAACACGAACGGCATTTTTTGCAATAAAAACATAATAGATACACGTTTTATCTCAAATTAGGATAACTTAGGTATCAATCAGGACAGGGACAATAGAAATACCGCAATAACACCCAGACCAGAATCAAATAGGTAATCTACTTAAAAAAAGTAATATGAAAACTTCCTCCCACGAAATCGAGCCACGTTACTTAGTTTAACGTAACACATCAATCATACTGAAATTACTTTTCTTTTTCGTTATTTAAAAAAAATGATTTCTAGGTGCAAATATTTTACAATAATAAGACAAAAAATAGTAATAAACAAAAAAAAGTTTTTGAAAACATTATATTAATGAAAGGGGAAACTTTTAAAGTAATTAACGTAGAGGCTGTATGTAGAACAAGGGTCACCATTAACGATAAAGTATGTCGTAATGACATTGTGCTTTCTAATTACGTTTTAATGAAACAGAGGGATTTTTCTTTGCTTTTTGTTTATAAAAAATATTACTCAACTTTTTATCATTAATTATATACATTGTTACAAGATTTATTATCTAAATAACCTCATCAAATAATTTTTTTAAACAAATGACAACCGAGACGGACAACATTGTGGTTGCTATAATAGTAAATACTAAAGATGATAAACTTCCATGTTATCAAAATAATCAAAATGAACGCGATGGTAAGCCGCATAAGTTGTTAACTGATTCATTGAGTTTTTATAGTCTCTATAAATGTAATTTCTAATTTAAATAAATACGGTCAATTCCGCTAAATCAAGCAAAGTTTAATCGGTTAGATTATTTCTATGTTGAACAGGAAGCAGCCCCATAAGACGGCATCATTTTTTGCCTGCCAAGACACGCCCTCAAGCTTCGCAGCTTGTATTTTACTTCCCGCATGACATTGCTTTCCTTTTCATGACTATTTTATGGTGCCTATTGAAATAATTCGTGCATGAAATTCTCTAGCATAATGTTCATTTTGCGTCATAAAAATATGCGGAGGAATTTTAATTAGGCTAAATGGTACGTAATTTTAACATTGATTAATTTAACCTAATATTTCGAAAGTTTGCAGCTATTTTCGCTAAAAGAAATACGACAATACGTAGCATAGTCTTTTAAATTAAGTGTAGTGAAATTTTGCTTAATATAGCTGTACAGCGCGTCTTGACGGTCTGGGATAGGTTCGTAGGTCGACCGTCTTCTTATATTATTTCTGCTTGGCAGAGCAGAACAACATCCTTCTCTCTAATATATTTATAGTTAAATTTTGTTACCTTTGTTTGGAATATTATTCAACGGTATATCTTATATGTGGAAGTATAAATATGAATTTACAATACCTTTAACTAAAAATGCACATACTACATTCTATTTTTACGTTAATGTTTACCATTTAGTGTCAAAAAAGGAATCATTATCCGATGTTCGAAAAACAAATAAACAAAGGCCATTTCAATTTTTATTTCCCCCTTTTTTACGATCGTCTAACTTTCGTGCGCAAGTTTCGTGACTAAGTTCGTATAAATGACGTGTTTTCTTGTAACAAAAACAAATAGTAACGAATTGCTGCTGCCAATAGTGACGTGTAGAACCCGGGCATTGCTGGCCAGCTCTGGTATTATGCTTCCGTGTCCCACTGACACAATTATATGCCCTTGAACCCGATCCCCGGCGGCCCCTTTAGCTGCGGACACCCCATGACGTCACAGTTACCCTTCGCACAACACAATACAAAATATAAATATACGTAATATTAAAACACAATTTGTACCCTGTCTATGGATGTTCTCATTCAATTCATGGAAGCGAATTTATGAATGAACGAAATATTGTAAATTTAAAAATAATATTTACAAGTTAAATATTTTTGGGTGAAATAAATATACATTGAAAATATATTAATTTATGAAGAAATTTATACGTAGGAAACTAAAATTGGGTTATAATTTATTATCAGCATAAGGTGGTTGGCTTGAACGCCATCGTCGCCTTTGTTTATTATAACCTACAAAAGCTATTGTTACTTTGATGTATTTTTAAAAACATTTATGAATATTGTTTCTCTTCTGCCTAACCAGAGTAGACAGTCTTTCCATTCAGTGGTATAATGTGTTTTTATCAAATTATATGCTACACTCCAATCTATAATTGTTGATACTGTTTTATACAATATAAGACTGCATAGAGTTGTTACTCGAGTCTAGACTAATGCTTGTTAGTCTGTAGCCTTGCTATTATGGGAGGAGTGTGTCTATCAATCTGGGGGTGTCCTCAATCCGGTATAGTGGAAACGACTGTGTTCCTTGTATGGTTCATACTGTAGCTAATTGTGGTCATATCTGGAATCATAGAATCATACTATTTTAAGTTAATTTATTATTTTCAAAGATGTATAATAAAAGTTTTATTGGCAAATCGTGTCATAGATGCATCGGAAAAGTTTTGATGTAGTACAATAGTTGAGTGCACTTGGGAACAGATACTATATTCTGAATCACGTAACTTTCAACGTATCGATGTGTTTCAGAACACACTTTTGAATCTAAAAGTTATATTCTGCAGAAATGGAGGAGTTTGCATTTGTGATATGAATGTCACAAGGGAATGCTATCTATGATGCACTTTTCTCGTTTAGGATTCTGTTAAGAATTTGTTTTTCATTGTATTTTATGTATAAACGTGATGGTAATTATATATTTTTTAAAATAGTTATCGTTACATTTTGGAGGCTTTGTAACTGATTCCAAAGTGTGATTAGGTCGCTTCACGAGTATGCCAAATAAGAATTAAAAGAAAAAACAAACGAATCCAGTTGAGTATATTAATATTTGTTTTTAGAGGATAAAAGGACGTTATTGTTATAAATGATCGTAATTAAATAGAAAAATAGTAGTAAAATATGCTGCATAAAAATAAACGTTTATTTGATAAATGGATTACAGTAAATTTAAGCGCACGATGAGCGCTACTTTAAGGTGAACACAGGCTGGGAACAATAAATCATTCTCTAAATACTTTGTTTTCATGAAATTTTCATACAATCAATAAAGATGGCGGATTTGCCATTCTCCTTTGAATAAGTTATGAATTATGAATTATTAAACTAATTTCTCTAAATTTAGATTTTTATTACTCTATTTTAATATGAAAGAAAGGTATTTATTTTGCTATCACGTAGAGAGTGTTAGTGGGGGTTTCAATCATAACACCCTTGAGGTAGCCTAGTCGGACTATGGAAGTAGTCAGGTATCGGATATATACAATCTCAAGCCGGCATAGCGGAGATGACTACCTCGGACTGCGCTCTAGCTTAACATCAAGCGAATTTTAGTCGCATGTAGTCAACTACAATAATGTTAGACTTATATAGAATATTAAATAATATTAAGCTATTTTTGTTTATTCTTATAACTCCAATCTTTAATTTCAGTTCAAAAAATCAAAAAATAAGTTAATAAGATCCGTCCAGTGGTTTTTCCGTTGTGTCACTTTGAGTTTTATATATATAGAATATTAAATAATATTAAGCTATTTATTCTATGTATAACAAAAATAAGTTAATAAGCTGTTTCCGTTGTGTACATATTGTTTGAACAAATTTTCTATTTCCCTGAATTTTACAACATTTTCCGTGTCAGTGGTTCACTCGGCCCACGTTCGACAAAGATGAGGGTCGAACGGAAATCAGTTTTCATATAGCAATATATAAATCGATATATCGAAACAAGTAATAAAGTTGGCTAGCGTTTTGGGAGCCTTATATCTTTGTATAATATTTGATAGAATAAGATTTTTCTATTATAATTATGTAACAAACTTAACACTGATTAATAATGAATTTCAGTTATTATTATGAAAGTTAAAGTTGAGTATCAATCAGTCTCCGACAAACTCCCACTTTCGAAATCTGAACAATCCGTCACAGAAACTTAAAAATCAGGAAAACTAGTTTTATTAACGTGTAAAAAATTGTCACTTGAATCGATTAAAACGTTGAAAAACTAAACGCAAAAAAATATTTATATTAGTTAGACCATATTTGAGAATAATTACTTAAACATACAAAGGGTAAGGAGTTTCTATATATGGATAACTATATTCATTTTTTACATTATTTATTCCATGTAAGCATAGAAATCGATCTAATTATTCGTATGTATAATTCTACCAAATGTACACCTCTGTGGCGAGTCACTTAATATAAAAATAAATTTGACTTTCCAATATAACAGATCATTGCGAACCTTCATCGCAGGTAGAATTTGGCAAAAATCCAACTATAAAATAATTAGCAGTGTTATTCAAAGTTTTGGCCTCAATTCTGATTGTTTTCTCAATGCTTTCATTTAATTAAGGAAGGCGTTTTAGTAGAACTTAATTAACGTGTTAGATCTAGTTATCCGCATTGCATATTATTCTTTTTTTCAGCTCACAAAATTTAGATAGATTAATAATAGAATCTAATTCAGTAAGATTCCCTTTTCCCTCAAAGATCATTAAACAGTTTTAGATGGAGAAGATATAAAAAGGTGTCGTAATATTTCAGTTCAGTTGTAATTAACAGTGTGAAATGCAAGCGATTGGGTGTGAAGTGGCTTGACAAGGATTAACGACTGAATTAATTAGTGAATTGTAATTAGAGAGGGGTTGTATCTGCATTTACTGTTTCAATTGTGACGCAATGTCACTGTTGGTTTTGCTTTAGATAGTCATTTATTTAACACATTTTATAGTGATGTATAAGGTGTTTATTTTGTTCTAATAACTTTAAATAATACTGGTAGGCTGACCTGAAAATTATGAACGGAGACTAAACGATTAAGTAATGTTTGAAACAGCAGATGACTTGACTTGACTTGATGAGACGCTTGACTCCTCTCGTTATCTGATCCCGTTACAGATACACCATAGACTAATAACAATCATTACCCTGCCTACCTACTTTGTGTTAAGTTTACTTATACAACGTATATTCATATTTGTGACATCGAAACAGTATTATAAAATATATGTTTTAGGTAATATTTTACTATATTTATGACATGTCAAGGTTGATGTTAGAAATAGAATATCTACAAGAATGGCAGTAATCGTCCAGTCACCTTGGCACTGCGCCAGGGGCCTTGTTCTTTACAGAAACTTCCTCACGATTAACTTGTCATTTGAAGAGGAAACAAAATCATAAATAAAATAATATGATTATTGAAATTAAAAATGCAAAGGAAAATATTACTTAAAAAGTGTTTACCATCTTGAAAAAGAAATCATAGGTTAAAAATTACCAGTCAGGGTTAAACTTTACAATTGTAATTTTAATACATTTAAAATTACAATTGTAAATTGGTCCCTAGTTTATTATAAGATGTGTATTTATAGTAGTGCGTGATAGAGTTGAAACTAGTTTCGAATGCGTTTTAAAATATTTTCTCTAAACAACTAATTTTGAAGTTTATGCCTATTAGATGCCAATCACTTTGCATCATTTCGTATACATAAATATATTGCATGAGCGTTGCGCATCACGTGTTTCGAAATTGCGTTTGTCTCGTGTCATTGACCTTTCATTGTTATGTAATTTTGTTTCACGTTAGGTTAAACCATATTAATCGGCTTTGCTGATACTATTTATGAACTGTTTAGAATATAATTAGAAATTATAAATAAAATAATTGAATTAACTTAAAGTGTAGGTGTCTATTCAAAATTATATGATTTCTTATGAATCATATGATTGGATATGAGTTCGTATGTTTGAAGGTGCCAGTCTCAGGAACTACTAGATCGATATGAAAAATTATTTTAGCGTCATATATCCAGTTAATCGAGGAAGCTTATATTCTTTGTAATCTGACAAACTGTAGGTAGCGCAAATGCGCAAAGCGAGAACAACTACAGGCGAATCAAGTGCGGCGGAATGAACCGAGAAGTGCCGAAGTGTAAATGCCTAAATCAGCGAGGTACCACGCAACCAAATTTAACGGTGTGATTCAGCTAGTAATTACGCAATAAACCTTCATAGGTTTATTTCTAAAGTTTTAATTAGCGCGCCAGTCTGTTATGTAAAAGTTCCAGCTTTGATTCCCTTTCAACATTATTAGTTATTATTATTGTTTCGTGTCGAATGTTATACGTTTGTGTTGTTCATAGCACAGGATTAGAGTACACGTGAATGTACATGTATTACTTTAAATATTTCTATGTATATATTGGTTAATTAATGTGAAACTAAAGTGTTATTGTGGTAATAAATTCTCCAGCATGGGTTTAATTAAAAATTGTTTGCTCTGCTCCCGAGTAGACTATTAGAACCTAATTGTTGATTAATTGTTGACTGGTAACATTGTTTCATAGATATTTCCCTAGTCATTCGTAATAAATAGTTTAAACTTTCAAAAATAGAATAAAATACGTCTTTAAGGTATTGTTTCTCATATTTAGTTTTTTTTTATAATACCTATACCTACTAACTAATGCGCGTATAGTTAAAAAAAGTAGAATGGCACGGATTTTTAGACGATTTCTTCTAAAACGAATTATCATACTAAATCTAATATTATTAGTATTTTTTACAATTTGTTAAATATGTGTACAAAACAGTTTAAAAAAGATATTAAAATTATATATTACCGAAGTGACAAATAACTATTTAAGTAGTCGATTCGGAAAAGCTTCTTTAGACAAGGGCAGTGAAATCGTAAGCCATCTGAGCTAGTTACAAAGAGGAAATTGCCCTCGTTTATCAAGTTTCAAATCCTTGTCTTTCAGAATAACACTATATGAAGTTAGACATACGATGTTTATATACTTATATAGAACAATCGGCTAAAATAGAATTGCTTTTACGAGTCCGTATTAAATATATTGTTCTTAATAAAGCTGGTAAAGACTACTAGTTAGCAAATCTGTATACAACGAACTGTAACGAGGCGATCAGACGAATGACATGGGTCTTTGTAAATAAAACGTTTGTTAGCCATGTTTAGGGTGAAGTAATCTATTTTGATTAGGGTTAGCGCTACTTTTGGTGGCTCTTTTTATCTTATATATGTCGCCATCGTAGTCGCGCCGACAGCAAAAATTAGTAGCATAAGGCATTTTAAAATTATAACAATTTTTATAAAACGACTAAATTCATGCATTAATTTTTAATTAATTTCTCAAAACTCATTTAAAAATTTGTCTTCTTAGGGGAGCAATGTGCTCATAAATTAAGATGTACGCAGGTGTGGCTGTCCGCCCAATTGCCAGCTGAAAAGCCTTTTCTAATGAACTTGGTCTCAAAGGTTTACAAAGACCTGAAGTAAAGGATTCAAGTGGTTTTGAAAGCTACAGATGAAAAATAATTACTCTTTCAACCACTTTTGTGGCAAAAGAAATTGAATTGTAACTAATTTTCTTTGAAAGTTTTCCTGTGAAAAATATCTATTTAAATTTAAGCATTTCTCCGCTCCTCGACACCGTTTCCTTTTCGAATAATTTGCAAAACAAATATAAAATCTGTCATTTTTTTGTGTGTATATCGAGGTAATAATTTCTGTTGTTGACAAATTGTTTATAGAATATTCAGGTTTCTGTAATGAATATTTAAAAGCTCAATAAACATTTTTGTTGAAATTATTACATTTTTCTTCTGAAATTCTCTGATGATCTTAGTCTTAGAAAGTACTTTATTAAATAATGTAGCTTATAAATGTCTTTAATTGTTTGCAGAAGCGATTGACCCCCCGGCATGAGGTCGGGGGAGGGCGGCGAGGGCTCGGAGCTGGCGGAGCTGGGTGCGCGCTGGCCGCCTGCTTATGGCTCGGCCTACCCCGGCGGATGGACACGCTCCGCCACACCGCAGCACCCGCCCGCCCATCATTTGGCCAGACATTCGCGATCGCAACAGGTTCATTTAGTGCTATACACGAAATTAAATTTCGTTTTCATCCTTTTTATGAGGCATTCAATATATTTGCTTACTTCTCAGGACAATCGTCATGCGAGTTACGAGGCCGAAGATGCAAGGGCGAGGGCGCGGACGGGCATGTACTACTCTCCACCGGGGACCTCCTATACCATCGTGGAGCGACCGGCCTCATCTCATGGCCATCATGCGCCGTATTCTTCTTCTCATCATTATCAGGGCAAATTGTCCAGACAACCCTATCTAGCATCCTCCACAATAGGAAATAGTTCTACTGGTGAATTGATATATTAGCAGATATTTAAATTAAAAAAAACATTTGGACAGTAGTTTTATTGTTTACTCTTGTCAACAGCAGCAGCCAGTCTGCGAAATAGTACAAGTCATATAAATGGCAAAAAACGACCGATTTCACCTGAGCAAGTGCTTCGGTTATTCGGTCAAGGTGGTGCGGCGGCATTGGGTAAGGCATTACCGCCATCTCAGCCCCTGCCGGCACCTTTGCCCGCTCCAATGCCAGTACGAAGACATTCACCGGCCAGCAGTCCCAGCAGTACAACTCATCATGCAAGTATTATTCTCTAAAACACTCTATTCCGGCCATTTTTAGGACCATTCAAAATGGGTATACAACCCAATGGCTTACTCAACGAATTGTCTGACAACTTTGAAAACTTTAAACAAATAAACGAGGTTACTAATCAATAACCTCATGATTTATAAATTAAAACATTAATAAATAAAACTTTTATACCAGAGGAAGTTAAAGCATAATAGGATTATTGAGAGTTACGAGATGCAATGTGGGGATATGAATAGAGTTTATACGTCTGTTGGGGGTGGCATCCAAAAGGGGAGTTCCAGACTTGTAAATAATTTGTCGGGTGGTAACAGTCGATACCACTATGTTATTCATGACGAGCTTGCTGCCCTATAGACCTTTGTTTGATGTCAATGGATAAGACTTTTATTTTTACCTTTTTTATTTTAGATTTTAGACCAAAATAGACATTATTTAAAAGAACATTTCATTGTGTAACAATGAAACTTTCATTTAAACAACTAGATTTTCTTTTCAAAATTTGCCTCATAAAATTGGTGGTTTTATATTCTTTCAAAAATACTTATTTTGAACAAAAATATTTTCATTATACTGTTATAACATCTGATTATGAAATTTACGTTTATATTTCTAGCAATAATAACCTGGTGAAAAATGTCGTTTATTATGAGCATGTCCACATTAAGATAATGTTGCTGGAGTAGACCAGACTGCCCGTTGTCAGTCGACAAACGTACGCGAACTGACGACATAGCGCGTTATTCACTTGGACATAATCGTTTTATTTTTTAAATTTGATATATTTTATATCTGTATATTAAAAAATATTGTTATCCGTGTTAAAGAAAGAACGGGATTTATATACGATGTTTTTGTATTTAAAAAATAACATTTTCATGTGTTCATAATAATGTAAATTTTACGCCGATGTAGGGTTTTAGACAATGTATAATTGCATATAGATCCATTTTAAAAAATTAATAAAAGTAAAATTCATAATAAAATATGTTTCATATTATAAATGCGCAGAATAAAATTCTAAAGGCGCTTACTTGTAAAACAATTAAGTGTTATATATGATATACTTAAATATTTAATAACGACATTGGTTGGTCTAAAGTTAAAGTTATTGATCGAACGACCACGCGCTGTTTTTTGCTTCGAAATAAATAAATTGTCGATAAAACAGAACCCAGTCGTTTGTTAGCCTCAAAGGATTAAACTACACTTATATTAGAATAATTTCTTTTTTTTTATAAAAAAAAAATCGTGTATTGTTTGTTTTTATTTTATATTTATCGTGTTTTAAAATGATTTTTTATAATGATTTATAATAGTACGTGATGTACTTAAGTGTAGCGGTACTAAGTGACATTGAAAGTGTTCAACTGTTATCAAATTGGAGCCAGCAGAGGATTATGAGGTGAAAAAAAAACACTTCTACAAGTTTATTGTTTCATTATGTAGTTAGCTACGAAAAAACTACGATATTTTCGTAGCACCACTACAATTAATTTAATGGAATTGTAACCCTACAACCATTTCTATTGAATGTTGAATTGAGTTGAATAGAAGAAGTAGATAGTTGAAACTAATAAGTACGTTAAAAGAACTAAATTCACTTAAACTTTTGTTGCATGTAAACTAAATAGCTGAAGGCATGTGATAGGTTAGGCTTAGTCAATGAAATAAAGTTCTACATCAGGAAGCAATTAATCAGAACTTGTGTTCCAAAGTGAATCGAAGTTACTAGTCAATCTTCGATGAATGTTCAACTTTACCTGTTGATCTTGTAAAAGTTCAATTATAAAACTTTGGCATGTCCATTAGCGTTATCTAATATTACAGCAAGAAAATCTGTTGAAATCTAATGCTTCACACAAAAGAATCTAATTTAAATAAACGACAAATAAAAATACAAAGGTGATACAAAGCCTTTTGTGATGGTAATATAAAAATGCTTTTTTCTAAATAAAATGCGTTAGCTGTATAACAATGAGATAGCAATCCCTTGAGCCTAATCATTAGATTTACGTCAACCAAACAACGATCTATCTATGTTAGACGTTTGTATTATACTGTCTTACTATATATATTGATGTTTCGATGAGCCATATCTGGGACACTGTAATGTTATACATTACTTTTAATTCATATCTATTATATATTGAGTTTATTTATTTGACAGCGATAATCTAAAGCAGTATAAGATTTAACATTCGTCTGATTTTTAAATTATAGCAAACATATTGGGTATAAAGCAATATTAATGAATTGCACACGTGAACCATGAACATCAAGAGTGTGTAGTATCGACTGAATGAACAAACAGGCTGATACATTTTCCTTATTGGAAACAAAAGAATATCTCAAACAATAGGATATTTCTTAAATAAAAGTAATTAGTTTCTTATTACTAGTCGTCGTTGAGTTGAAGCTTGTGTTATGGTAAATATTAAAATTTTCAAGTCGCTTGAGTTTCATCAATATCTTTGAGATGCTAAACGCTTGTTCGTTGACGTTCAACGAGTCGACGAGGCCGTTTGTTTTAAAGGATTTTCCTCTATAACTCACGATTGGCGAGCTCTTTTCGCTCGATATTACAAAAGCAATAAGAATATATTTTCTGGAATGTTCTAAGCGATTTGAGACTTTGACTTAATTTGCATTTATTTTCCATCGTCTTTGTGATAAGGAATGAGGTAAAATAATGTTTTGTTTTGGATACTACATTTCCTAATAAGTAACAAACGCATTGCGGTTAGACAATCTATAACAAAAATGCGATGCTATGTCATACGAAGTTCCAAATTACTCAAATCATGTTTGCGAATCATCTAAAACAAACTAATACTAATACTCATTCATTTTATTTTATACCTACGAATATTACGATATGCTTATTATTTAATATTGAAATTTATTAGTTGAGATAACGTTGGCAACTTTTATACAGGCCCAGAAAGCACTATAAAAATGTACCTTATCTTTCTTTTCATATATTTTAGTTGAGGTAATAAATAAACAAGCTTGTAACGGATGTGGTTCGTAAGTAACTTAATGGTATACGAAAGGGCAGTTCGCTACTAAAGGGGTGTGAATATAACACGTGATAATGTAAACAGGCTTCAATGTGCAAACATTTTGGTATGTGCACGTGTTGAATTTAATTCGGTTATGTATATTAGTGATGGGGGTTTCGTTATGAAAGTCTGAATTGTGTCCAGTGCTCTTATCATCAAGAGTATATTGTTTCAATTATTGCATTTTTATAATTAAAAATTACATTAAACATATAGATTCGCCTATTTTTATACGGTACAAATGTGTTACCCAATAGGTACTAATGGAAAAATGTTTCGTATTAGGCAATTTACCGAGCGGACAGGGATAGACCATACTCCTCTGGCGGTGCTCCGGCGCCGACCACCGAGCCAGCCACCAGGACGGTAACCATGAGCAGAGATCCCAACGACTCCCATGGTTTTGGTATCTGCGTCAAAGGCGGAAAGGAAGCAGGTGATTATAATGATATTTTATTTATAGTTTAATTGTATTAGTTTTGACGATGTTTATTCAATGTTTATAAACACAAATTAGTAAACTCGCATACAACGTAGGCTTCACAAGAGCATGGAATATCGATCGGCATGACATATAAATAGCTTGCTCTTCATCGGGCAGCGCCGCCACGTCTCCCGGGTCATAGCTTTAATGACCGGGGGCGGTCACAAACATAACATTATTCTTTGGAATGTCGATATTTGCTGCTATAAATAAACCTTTTACGAGTATTTATTCCTTTTTTCGGCACGTTTTATTCGGGTTTTATCAACTTTTTTAGTAACTCACATAAAAATAAAATTACTATTTTACGATATGGCTAAAATGTAACACAAATGTAAAATTAGTTTTTATTCTGTTTCAAAGAGTATTGGTATTACTATTATATCCCAAATTAAATTTTATTACAAGATGTAACTCCGTGTCCTAACATCTGACCTCTGTCGTCCACCAACGCGACTGACAATATTCTGTTGTGACGTCAAAAGTCAATAACACTCCTTTTATCATTATTCCAAATGTTATATAAAATTTAATAGTTATGACGTGATCATGACAGCTTTCGTAACGTCAAATTAAGTTAATAAAATAAACGCAATATTAAACCGCATATGGTATTGCTAAATTAAGAACATAATATTATCACAGATAGTTCAAACTGTAATTTTGTAACCATCTCATAACATCTGCAGTATCTTGTTTCATAATGCTTGTATGTCAATGTGTCTCTCCCACCTCATTTGTACAGCGAGGTCAAGTCATAATCATTTGCGCCTACCTAGGCTACCTAGGCAATATAACCTGTAATTTGTATACTGAAGCACTGAGCACGGCATAGTTCACTAGACTATGAACTCGGGGTGAAAGGTAACTGAAACCATAATAATGACTGTCGTGATTTTTCTAACAACATCGATAAGGGTTTGTTTAGCATTAAAAATAAGCTTTAAAAAAACATTTTAAATTTTGTTTCGTTTTGCATTTGAATTATGAATTTCTTAGTACAAATTTCGCATTAAGCTCTTGGTTTAGCTACTTTTGTTGTTCATTATTCCGTATTTTAAGCCTGTTTGGAATTTAGGGATTATGTTGTTTTGGCGAGAGATTGTTTATTTTTATCTAGACGTAATTGTTTGTTTGAAATCAAAATAAAAATTTAATTGCCTTCGTGTTAATCCAAAAAAAAAAAAAACTTAAAGCTAGTAAAATCTCACAATTTCTAAACCTTTTGCATAGAATGATAACTATATCTGTTCAAATGTTAATAACATCTTAAAATAGCGCAGTTAGACCTCATTATCGAATCACTATCTCAATAATACTTGCTTCTAAAACAGTTTGCGGTGTTTTATAGAGTAGCAGGTGCACGAGACGTCCGGCTTTGTCTCCCCTAGGTGGATTTATTGCGAAGTGGAACGATGCACTCCAGTTCCTAACTGTTGAATATTTCATTACCCTTACCTTATTACGTTTAACGACCTCTTATAAAAGTAAATTTCTTTTAATTTAAAAAATATAGGTATTTATCTTTGTTTTTTTTTAAACCACTGTTCTGATAAATAATTTTCTTTCCCCATTTCTTATACTCGATTAAAATATTTATTATGAATAGGAAATTATAAGAATGTAAGTGTTCGCTTATACCTATAGGCGTTTACACATTTGCATTGTCTTACTTGTAATAGTGGGTTTTGTTTTAACATATATATACTTGTATATTATTAATCTAGTTGAAGCCTAAAATTTTGTGATTAGAGTAAGTAAAGTAGTAAGTAGAGCCAGTATAAAATTATCTATAATACATATTTATGTTTGTAAAATAAAAACTTGTCATAAGCATCCAACCATCCGAATGCTTTTACTAAACCTTCTTCCACTATTCTCTTCAAATAAGAATTTCAAAAGTGCAATGTATCTTTATTTTTCTCCTATTTGCCGCAGATCAGTTGCAGCATCCACTTTTCTAACTGGAAGTAGTTTGTGTTCAAATGGAGTTACAAATGTTTTTTATATGAGCATTTTCCTATTATAACTTTCACAATTGTGAACAGGTGCGCTTTTAAGCACGTCATAAGACCCTGAAATTGCCTTTTCTGGAGTGGAATTGTAAAGGATGCAGGTTGGATACGAGGGAACGTTTGAATTTTTAATTTCGCTGCCTGAAAAGGTTTTTCTTTCGTGTGTGTCTAGCATTATAATATGCCAGTTCTTCTATTGTTATGTATAGTTCAAATTTTACATTTATTCTAAGGTTTTGCCAAATTAATTTTGTTACTACTAATATATAATTATAATACAATACAAAGGGAACCCTCTTAGAAATAAGCAAATTTCATATATCAATGTATTCCATCTATTTTTGCATATTCGTGTGAGGTCGTCCGAGGAAGAATAGCTTTCGCACAAATTCTGTTTAACATGTTTTTTAGCGTAATAGTTTTAATTTCGCTTGATTTTTGTTCATGATAAAGTTAAAACGTCATCAAAAATTAAACTCGGCTAAATAATGTTTTTAGGACGCTTCAAAATTTCTGCTAACGCACCCTCAACCCTTCACTAAGTTTTGTTTTTAATGTTAACTTTCACCCTCGCCAACCTCATTTATACTTTACATAATAAGCCCTTCCTTCTTGTTATAACTTCATAATTCCATTCGTCACATTAATTTCGCAAAGGTTATTAACTTTACGTAGCTAATTCTAAAGATTTTATCCAGCTTATGTAAGTGTATTTTTCTTTAATCTGATAGTTTTAAAACTTTCACCCATCGTGGTTGTTCCAATAGGTGCAAAGTTCTTACAAGAAAGAAGTATAATTAAAATAATAATAATAACCATTTATAATTTTACGAGGTAAAAAAAATTCTTCATTAAATTATTCTTATTTATTAATTGTAAAATTCTATAATACTACAGAAAATAGCTGTAATGAAGCTTTGAAACTTTTTCTAGTGTGTAAATAAACTATCATTTTTACAGTACTTTTTTTAGGTAATATAATATTATGGTTAGTTCTTATGCTTAAAGAGATTTATAAGCCCGTGAGTCCTGTCAAATATCCATATAATAACCATTGAGTAGCCTATCCGTCGTGACGTCACTGTCAAATCCGTAATTTCGTAAATGATTACGTGTCCGTAAGTGTTCCTGAGTAGGAAACGTCCGTATTTTCGTCCGAAGTTCGTGTGCCTGAGTAGCCCCTCAGAAACAACGCCCAAGTAATGATCTCTACTTATAGTAAAACAGGATATTAGTGAACTTTTATTGTAGAATCGTACTTGAGCATAGAATAAGCTACGTATTTACATTCAAGTTCATGTGATTACAGATCAAACTACGCTTGAGTGTCGTTTCTAAATACAAAAATATAAAAAAATAAAATATAATTGAAGTTTTGGTTAAGTTTAAAAGTACGCCACAATCACAATTCTTGTGTTTTTCTTAGTACAATTCTATTTATTTCAAATTATTGCAGAAATTAAATTTTGCGCAGGTGTAGGCGTGTACATATCTCGCGTTGAAGAAGGATCTGTTGCTGAACGTTCTGGATTACGACCTGGTGACTCCATATTACAAGTCAATGGAACTCCTTTCTCTGGAATTTCACACGAAGATGCTTTAAAGGTGAGGTCAATGTTAGAAGTTAGTTAAAAAAAGGCAGCTAATTAATTAAATATAGACTGTACAATGAAATCATTTGTGGGCATGTTCAGTAGACCTGTTGCAGCTGGCAGAGCTTCCTGGATACGCCAGCCAAATAGCTTTCCTTAGTACTTTGGCAATGACAATACGTTTCAACATTTTTGTATTAAACAATAAGGAGTTAATATCATTGAGTTTAGTATACTAGAAACCATTTATTTATATTATACTTTTTTATATATTTTTATTATTAATTATATTAGGTTTGTCACAAATTTTCCTTGACATGTTTATTCTTATATAATACTTTTTATATTAAATGTAATAATAATTATATTGATCTTATTTTTACAGTAAATAGCTAATGACAAGAATAGGGCCCCATTAATATATTCCTAACATGTACCCAGTCGAAGACGCCGTCAGAATCGCAATGACAACTGAACACGAAACGTTTTCATTAAACCAGGGAACCTATATCACCCCACCAGCTCTTCCCCCTTTTAGAAAATTCTAGGAAGCCCCCACATGCCGACATAATCCGTGGCACGCTATTTCTCTTTGTCAGTACGTGCCATTATAAACATCACTGGATGTTCTCTTCAAATCGTGTATCAGTGTAGGTACATAAAAGTATATTTCTAGATATAAATATAGCGTATGTTATGTCAGGCTATGTATGACTTATGTACTCTGAGGTTGTCATTTATAATTTCGGGATTAGATTGAAATATGCCGGGTGCAACAAAGGAGTGCGACTACTATTTGTCAACCTGGATAGTGCACACTCCTAACCTGAACATTCTATTTTACTCATCACTTACACTTACCATTTCCAAGGTTTAAACTGTATTGACAGTAGCTCCTTTTAGTTTGAAGTCACGAACTGTAACATTGAACGCTGGCACGGGGCCCATATCTTTCGGAATAGACGTACCACAGTCAGCTCTTTATCACCTGATTTACGAGACTATTTTACATTTAAACCAAACTTATTACGATGAACTCTGCAGTGTTAGTATAGGTAGGTATATGTGAACGCTTTTATTGAGCTCCATACGTTACAACGTACATGCACTACGTCATGAATGTGGTCTGACTATAATTGTGCAAAAATAAATAAAAAAAACTTTGTTCTTTTAGTTTATACCTACTATATTTTAAAGTACCACGGTGTGAACTTTTGTGTGCTATTTTACAGAAGTGATCATTTATGATTGCGTCTTATACCTATAGAAAATTCTATTTATAAATCTAAAATCAAGTATGTCAAGCATTGTTAGTTGATTTAACATGTTATATAATGTCATTTAGTTAGCGGTTAGAGGAAGTTTAACGGGCGTATGTAGTTAGCGTCAAGCTGGCTGCGACCGGGGGACTAGTGACGTCACAACGTGTCCTCTAGGAAATCGCGCGTTTCTCCCGCTATAACATTGAATGTTGCAGCCTCGGTTACGCAGAGCAAGGCTATTGAAAATAGTTATATATATTTTATAATACTATTAAAACTTTATCTAATGAAGTTTTACTTCATTCCTCTTATTATTAGAGAGTACATTGCGCTTTTTTATATACATTGGTAAATAAAGAAGTAGCAAAACGAATGGTAATATAGTAAAATGAAATCGTAGTTACTAAAGTGAGTACTGAGGGACGCTATCGTTCCATAAAATCTGTAAGAATAAGAAAATTACTGGGGAAGATGTCGTAACCGTCTTTGTGTGTTATATATTCCCTTCTGAAATGTAAATCTATGGAAGTCGTAAAAAGTATGGCGAGGGAAAAGTGCCGCGTAATAAGGAAAAGAAATTTTGGAAAACTTTTTTTTCCTTTTTTCGTTATATACTTTCCCAAAAATTTTTGAATTTACTTTTTAATTGTTACTACTCGTGTTTAGGTTATTGTAAACCTAATTGAAAACAAAATACATTTTTTTTAAATTTAACTGTCTACATAATATTATAGATAGTACCAATAAAAAAGTGTGTAACCTACATTATTTACAGTACTTTAGCGTATTCTTTTCCATAACCTAATAACATTTTTACTCCTTTGCGGTAAAAAGTATGTTGAAAGTATGAAACAAATTTATATTTTGCGCATAAATGTTACACAGTTTTCCGCCATCTCACAACGAGTCACAGTTTATGTCAGTTCAATTGAGATAAAGTTTGCGGTGAGTTTTCAGAGAAGTCATAACTACATTTTCGATTTTACGATTGGAACGACCTTCTAGTTTCGACTGTTTTATTACAACCGTTTCCTTTTTTTTTGTAAATTTAATTAAACTTATATCGAACTTATTTAATTTAAATTTGATTGTTTATAATTTATTTATGTTCAATAATAAATTTAATAATACCTACTATTTGAAATTTTATTAATAATGTCTCAAGTTATCCGTCACCTTGATTTATATAATTTAGAAAATTTTGCGGTCTATCTTCATGTTAATTTTAATTATTTTAATGTGATGTTTAGAAAATTTTGTAACTAGACAGTTTGTAGTATGAATTTTTCATGAAATATTTAGGTCGACTAACTTAACAGAGCATAGTAATACATGTGAAATTATATTATATTTAAAGCAGTTTGTGTTGCACCAATTGCGTCCTTGTTCCACAATTTACGGTTATGAATTTAAAGGAGAATTATGCATCCTAAAATTTTATAGTTCAGGAAAATATTGGCACACATTTACAGAGGTTTTGTACGAATTTTAGTTTCAATTTGACGTTCATCGTGTACGTATGCTTTGGTTATTTTCTTATGGTTCGCTCGATGTTCAAATGTTCAGTTTATTCGTAGTCTAAAGTGAGCCAAAGCTTTTCTTTACTCTAATTAGTAAAAGTGAAATATTGCTGTCATTTTCAGGTGTATTTTCTCAATAATTACACTTACGTTCAGTTAATTATATTCGCTGAAAACCACGTAGGTAGGTATAGTGTACCGTAATTATTGTTAATATAATTTTTCTTTGCAGATGCTAAAGTCGTGTCGTCAGTTAACGATGACAGTTAGAACAGCTGGTGCATTAGTTGGTAGGGCGTCGTGTTCCTGGATGGACCGATATGGAAGACCAGCTTCTCCTCCACCTCAAAGACCAAACCGGTCCGCCAGTAAAGATCGGTCTATTCGAAGAGTAAGTACTACTTTTTATTGCATACGTAACGACATTTAAACTACATAATGCACTATAATATTGTTAATGATTCTATTGAGTGGAGTTATAAATAGTTTTATGAACCCCTCTTTCAGTCGTAAATATGCGATATTCGTTGGTGTCGCTAATTTAAGTAGTTTAGGAGCTGTATTTAGAGAAAAAAAAGAAATGTGCTTGTTATTCAGATATTTATTGTAGGAGCAATTTATTAGTTCTTTGTCTACATGAAAGAGATTGTATCGTTTTTTTTTAATTTTAAACAATTCACTCTATTAATATAAAATTAGATATGAATTACTTTTGTCAGACTTTATGACTAGACAGATACATTTCCGGGTTAAAATTTAATTGCAGACACAATTCACTAATTTCAAAGACTATGCAACTGTACGGCTAATTAAAGTCAAAGCAATATTGAATAGAATATTATTTGTCGTCATATAAAACAAAGCTTGTTTTTATTAACAAATAGTTTTGCTTAAACTAAACTCCTAAACTAGCTGAACACTAATCGTGAAACAAGTGCCTACTAAAATGTCGTTAGTGGTTGTAATAAGTTATCGCACCACGCCCTCCACATCATCAACCATCAACGGACATTTGTAATGATAATTTGTGGAGGGAAACTTTTGGCCTCTACCCCGAAAAAATAATAATACAGTCATGTCTATAGTATCTAATTTGTTACCTTATTTGTCTACAGGTGGACCTCTGTATAGAACCGGGACAGTCCCTAGGCCTCATGATAAGAGGCGGTTTAGAGTACAACCTCGGTATTTACATCACAGGCGTAGATAAGGAATCTGTAGCCGACAGAGCTGGTCTTATGGTAACTGTCTTCAATTATATATTACAATTTATTTAGATCATTTTGTTTATGTGTCTCGTGGAGACGACAGTTACAGAAAGCATAACTGGAAATGCATAAAACATACCTGAATAAATAGAATTTACTTAGATTGCATATGAAATAATAATAAAATTATATCGTGTTTTTATTTCTTCAAATAAAATATCATTGTGAAGTATAAATTCTATCAGGAGCGGAGAATATCTTTAGCATTTTCCTTAACTGTAAGCCCTTTTCGTCTCAATTTGCTTTATAAACGAAAATATTGCTTACATCAAAAAGCTTTATCTGAAATATCCTTTATCCAATCGTTTCTAAGTAGGTCAGAAAAGGTTAGCGTTCGATAGAATAGCATTTTTTTAGTATACATATGTAATAAAAACAGTTCAGTATTAAATGAAGAAAACTTTGAACATCGAACTTTCTGTTAAACTCGATTTTCAGACAACAGAGAGTCTCCTTTTTGCAAGTTTGTTACGAGTTGAAGGCTCACTCCTCTTGTTGTAATATAATACTTAGCTAATTACGGATATTTCATAATATTAGATTACAATCTGTTAATATTGAATATAAAGATTAGATAACAAATGGATATATTCAATTTTTGCTGAACAAAATAGTTGATTACCATTCACGACCCGTCGCATCTCAAAATTGCCGATCATAAATTCGCACGCTCCAATAAAAGTAGAATGAAAATAGTAGAAAAATTGGAATACTTTTGAACTGCATTTGAAGATTCTAACTTGGAATTCAATTTAATTGGTAATCAGCATCATTGAATAGTTAGTTAATGGATCGACAAACTCACTGAATGCTAATGCACTACGCTACACAGCATTCCTCTTTGAGGCGCCATTTAGGAATACCTAGTAGTCGACACAGTTACATACATATTTGCATCGAGTGTGCTTTTAGGCAATATTTGCTTTTACTTCACATTGCGGGGTTTATGGAAAGATCAATTTGAATAAATTCCAAAAGTTACTTTCGTCCGAACCAGATTTTTGTCTACAATTTGAAATATTACTTACACAACTACAAGGTTAAATTAAAACAATAAAAACCTTATTCTAAATATAAAAGAAATAATTCTGGTCACAAACATACGTTTTATCCTTCAGACAGTAAGCAGTATTTTACACAAAAAAGTTAATCCAATTTGGGACAACAATAAAGAACGCCCTATACGCTTATCTCACTCTGCGCTGACAAAGTTAGTTGTGAAATAGAGATTCTACTCCCGGGTGAACATTTGGGACAAACATGGGTCTGTCCGGGTTGTCCGGATACCATCAAATATCTCGAACTCAATACACACGTTTCTTTGGTGTAATAACAATAAAATATTGTGATTCTGGACAATTTTAGCTTCTTAATATCGTGTTAATTCTGATTAATTTAAACAGTTTTTTATGAACTCTTTTTAGTCATCGTGGTGCGTTGGGGTTCATTACATTATGTAAGAAATGTTTCTCAAAACCTTATCTTCGTTTCTTCTTTGATTATCAAAGCATTGAAGAAATTGTGGAGATAACATAACTTTAATTACTCTTTTGAGTCAGTACGGTTGAAATCCAATCTTCAGTGGGTTCTTGGAAATGAATTTGCATTCCCTGAGAAGTTAATGTTGCGAATAACACTTTAAGCAACTTTGACTGTTTCAGGAAATTTATATCGGTCTGTATACAAGGATAGCGGTAAATTGCTTGTTTGTTTTTCATTAGAGCGCGGATACTAGATGTTGCTAATTTAATAATGTTATTTCTAACCTTATCGATTGTTGAATTTATGTATTATACATATTTTGGATATCATGTTTATTCGAAAGATCGGCGTCAGTAATTGAAATTGTCAATTGAAATTAAAAACTACACTTCCTTTAAATCAAAGAGAAACCAGTTCAATTTCTATTTCGGATAAGGAATTCCAATATAGAAAAAAAACTTTTCAGAAACTCCAACATCGAGATCACGATTTCTTTAAATAAATTTCTATAGATCTTAATTTCTTTTTCTCTATTTAACCCTACCTAATAGCCACTTTAGTATGTCGATAGCGATCGTAGCGCACTTCGGACGAAAATACGGACGTTTCGTACTCAGGAATAATTACGTAATCATTATTACGGATTTGACAGCGACGTCACGACGAATAGGCCACACAATGCTTATTTTATGGATATTTGACAGGACTTTTTACGGGCTTATGTGTTATTGTAAACTATTGCATTTGGTCGATCTGATACGCTCAATTCTAATTCTAATGTATGATGATAATCATAATAATAAATACTTTATTGTACAAAAATAATTAAAATTGCATAAACCGAAGTCAATTACCATGTTTATCATTATTATAAATTCATAATTAATTTGTTTTGCAAAAATTGAATGAAGTAAAATTAATAATATTTAATAAACATTTTAAATTAAGAATAGTGGAAAATTTATAGTTGAAGTTAAGCGCACCCACTCCACTAGTTGCGGTCTAGTTTCGCCTAGTTAAAGCTCGCGTTTTATTTCCAAGTTTCTTTTTATCCATTGGTTAAAAAACATAAAAGTATGTCAAAGCTTTTTCTTGAAACCGATGTTAAGTGTGCTTGTATGAGGTCTTTGTAATATTTTTCTTCTTCTCAAAGTAATACATATTGAATCAAAATAAAACAAAAGCAATTCGGTTTTTATTATTACGGCATTGATTGAAAGAATTGTAGGTTATATTAATACTTATTTATGATAGTTGTTCAGTCAGTCGCTTGTAAAATTATCGGGAAATAAACCGGATATTTCAAGAGGAATGCGACCTTTCAATCAATCCGTGCATTTGTCTCTACAGGCCGGCATAGCAAAGGCGACTTTTACTATACAAAATAATTCGTCATAATAAACAATAGTTTTATTTTTAAAAATATTGTATATTCATGCATAATGCATTAAGATTCTATTCACGATAGGATGTTTCTCATTACGTATGCCGTATATTATGTGAGGATCTGCGTAAAGAAAGAGGACACAAAAAATGTGATGAGTGCTTATTTTATACGAAATTTTCCGTGAAAAATATATCACATTATGTTATTTAAGATTGCTATTTATAGCTTGTTATGTTTGACAAAACAAAACAAACAAAGTATTTTGTATATGTTGTGCTGAATTATTTTGATTGTTCTTAGGTTGGTGATCAGATTCTCGAAGTAAATGGACAATCGTTCGTAGATGTGACACACGATGAGGCCGTTGCGCAGCTGAAGTATCACAAGCGAATGTCCCTACTTGTAAGAGATGTCGGGAAAGTTCCACATGCGTGTACTGCTTATGGAGAAAGAGATGCTGCGCCCAGGTAACACGCAATTTAAGAAAAATCTAAATTCCAAATTCAAAATTATAATCTTTTTAAATCGACAAATCAATTGGCTAACGCTAAAATTGGAAAAATGCTGTATGGTTGTAAAAGGAATAGCGGTTGGGGCAGGAGACGAGGAGCGGCGTCTACTGCTGTGGAACAAAAAGCCAGATCACTGATGGCACCTTCGGAATTACCAGCTCTGGCTTATTATATGGAGGAGTATGCAGCAAGAAAGATGCCACCTGACACTTTCCTTTCGGTGCTAAGGGATCTTCTTGACACTCCTCAAAAGGTGAGTTAAAATAATATGCAAAATCTGCCCAATGTTCGAGAATTAGTTTGTGTAACTCCTATAGTATTCGCATGATCCGTACTTTTACAGTAGACCCTCACTTCAAAGATCATATACCAGCCAGAATGCTTTCTATCAAAAAAATTGAAAGATAAAATTCGTATAGAGATACTAATTAAAACCCAGACGAGAAAGATTGAGCGGATTAAACAGAGCACGACCTATTAAACACAATCCATCGATTACAATCCCGTTTCAATTCCCCATCTACCTGCACCTACCTGAATGAATGAATTCACTGAATATATCATGAACTATAATACATTGAACACCTCTTTCATATCATCAATCTAGTTCACTTTTTCAATTCCATTCAATTGTCCAATGACATGTGAACCTTTTTTTGTACATTTCCTTTTCTTTTCATTAAAGAAGCTTTTCCCTTACTGTTCTTTTTTTAAATCAACTATATTGGATACACCCAACCATTAAGTAGGTCCTTGTAGTCTTCTTCTCGTCATACGCTTTTCCAAAGCCATTGTAGAGTCTAAATATGAGCAAGCGCACGCCTTTAGTGGCTATGCTAATAAACTATTTTCAATTCATTTTATTATTCTGCAAGTCTGACCAGGCAAATCTTGTGAAAGTTGTCAACACTTACACACACAGATATACACCTTCTAGTCATTAGATAGCAAGAATCCTGCATGTTGATTACAAATTACGGTTTAGCTTTAGAGCATTTCACACACATTTCTACACATTTCTTTACACAATGAGAGCTTAGTACCCGAAACAGTTCTATTTAATGATTAAACGAACTTACCTGTACGTGACGTTCTATCATAATTATACTTAAGTTTTCGTCCTCGAGATTGGCATCCATTTACTTTGTCTTATGCCAACCTCGAGGACGAAAACTTAAGTATAATTTCTATAATATCTATATTTACCGTATGGTTACATGTTATTTAACTACAAAATTTGACATTATAATAGTGTATATCTTTTGGTTATTTCATATAGTAAGCAGGTTTTAGATTAGAAAAGTTGTATGTTCTTATGAGTTAAAATAAACAGTGAACCAATTTTCAATCTCGGTTCTTCCTCGGCAGTACTCGCGATTAATAATATCCTTTGGGAAAAGTATCTAAAATTCAATTTTATCATGATTCATTTATTTGAGAGTACATAAACAATGGTAACGTATTCGCGTGGAAAATACAATCTTCCATTTATTATGAATTGAGTTTTTATCGCGTTCGCAATATTCAAACATGATTCATTCCAGAACAAATCATTTATTTGACAATCCTTTTGTCAGTTATGACAACTGACAATCATTTTCTAACATACGTACGTACAAACATTACAGTTTTATAATCACTCTTTCCAATACAATTATTAGTCAATTGCGTCCTCATAATATTATTTATAATTAATACTTTTTTTATTATCATAGTACATTCTTTTGTTTCTCACTGTATTAAATAGCATAAGGACAAGACGTATTTATATTTTTAATACATAAATACATTTTATTATTGCAATGTCCGTTTTATAGTATTAGTGTGATGAGCCTAACTTTGTTAATTGTTTTTGAAATGGTGAAAACAACATATTTCTCGAGGGTGCTAGTTATTTATGAGACAGGAACGGTTGGATAGTCGTGTAACCTGTCAGATTATAACATAAAGTAGGTTTATGACTGAAATGTTAAAGGTACTTTAAAGGTTAAGTAACTTGCGTCAAATTCCATAATAATACAATAATATTTCCTAAAATTAGTTTTTGTTTTTGTAAATGGGTCTATACTGAATGTAAAGTATTTCTTTAAAAATATTTCAATAACAAGTGAAAATAATAATGTGATTCCGTCATACTGGGAAATTTCATCGATAGCCGTTAAGGTATTATTGTGGTCCCTAATGATCCTGGCAGTTAGCGCTACTTTAAATAAATTTAATAAAAATAACTGAAAAAAAAGACAATTGAAAAATGAATATCTCAAAACATAATATCATTTTCTAAATCTTTATTCTTGTCACAGTACACGTTACTTACGGAGATCCGAGAGTTTATGCTACCTGAAGACAGACCAAGATTTGATGAGTTGGTGTATAGAAGGGAAGAACCTCCTGATCATCATATTAAGGTAATCCTACTTCAATACTATAAACTATTAGCCGAAATTAGCCGGATATGGTGGCGACGACTGCTGCCTGTAGTCATTTGTCTTTGGTTAACTAACTGAGACTGTTAATCAGGCTAAGTGAGGACATGTAAAAAATATTAACGCGAGTTTTCCACATATTTACGTTACGATTAACACAATTCAGGTAGATTTCTTTAATCTAAAAATATGAATTAAGAGTTGTTTACGCCCTATTTATACAATGAACTTAAATCCGGAGCAAACGGGATATGCGGTGGTGAAAAAAATTATATTACATATTGTATATGGGAAATAATGTGAATTTTTAAAATGCACTGTCCATAGCACTTCATCGCATTGCCAAGTTTAATCATAATTGCTACAAAAACACAATGCTAAATCAAAACACGGACTTCTGCACAGACATATTTTCGCTAATATTTACAGATAACACCAGATTTTAGAAATACGCTTAAAGCTTAGTTTAGTTTAAATAATTGATTTATTTTGTAGCGTGGCATTGATCGGAATTTGCTGTCACCCACTGTACATGATATGCATGAGCCGGTAAGTGATGTGTGTGTGTGTCACTACTGTGTGTTTATACTAAATTATAGCCTAGAAAATGACATTTGATTACGCTTCAACTTTTGGATTTATTGTCAAAATATGTTGTTTACATATTTTTTGTGCGTGAACGTGTATGTGTTATGTAGATGTAGAATAGATGTGTTTTAGCTGCTGTCGTGAAAAATAAAGTTCCATACTGAATTTAAAATATTCGTTCAAAGATCGATTACTACTATTCAGTTTATTTCATTATTCATTCATGATCTCTTCTCACACAATCAGACACTTTAGTTGTATTTTGTATGTTGTATATTATCATACAAAAATGCATATTTCTGTAACTTTATAATTGCACAAGTTTTTGTACTCGTACAGCGGTGTTGGAAAAGTTTTTAGTTTCTGTGGAGTTTGAAAAATTTCTATCGCATCTCCTGAAAACTCGAAATTGCGAGTTACAGTTGTATTTTTACGATTACAAGTTTTATAAGACATAAAATAGTTTAAATATATAATTTACTTGAAAATTATTTAATAAAGCGTTTTGTTAAATAATACAAATATGAAGTCATTAAACGGATTTAAAATTAGTTAAAATAAACGATTTAAGCAAATAGCAAACGACCCTCATCCTACGTGCTCCAATGTAAAGTAAGCGTAGGATATGCAAGGGCACGTGGGGGTTCAGGGTGGAATGTTGTTGTAGGAGGTGCCCGTTGAAGCGCCGCTGCTGGCCGAGCACCGGTCGCCCTCCGAAGACTCCGGCCTGGGCCTGCCGCCGCACGACCATGCCTACAGGTGAATTTCATCTCTCCCACTACACTGGAGAGACACACAGAGAGGCTTGTAATCTTTCCAATATTATTGTTTTTCTTTAACTTCTCGTCTATGCTATGCTATTTCATATCTATTTAAATACTAGCGCTGTTGGGTTCGTCGCAATATTACTGGTGCTAAAGTTAAATGATCAGTTGTACAGGTAATGCGTCCATTTATGAGGTGAAATAATAAGCGCATTGCGCCAATTTAACTTCATCATTGGCGTCACTTTGAACGTGCAAAGTTGTTTTCACTCGTAATGAGCAGGGAATATTCATTATGCAATCTCACGTCTGTAAACCGCTTAAATGTTGAATTTTCAGATGAAAAACATGACTAATTTTTACGAGGTGTTTGTTCATGCCCTTCTTGCTCCAGATTCAAAGCGAAAATATCTAACATACTTAGTCAACCCTCTCGGCCGCACGTTTCACTTCCACAAACATAGTATCTCATTGGCTTCCGGCCAACACTTCTACTTTTATTTGTTACTGCGATCGATTGGTTTACGACGGACTAACGGCCCGTATTTACTGTCATCGACAGTTTCCACCCTTTGTCCTCTGAAGGGTTGATTTAAATTTACTGCCAATAAAATGGTTTCAATAACATTTAAGAATGGGCAATGAAGCTGCATAAACTTTCATTGTCGGTTAAATTTGATAGACGTGCGTTATTAACAAAAATTTAATATAAATTGCTTAATGTTGATAGTGACATGGTGTTGCGTGACAGGAGCGGTCGGGGCTGGCGGGCGGGCCCCCCCGATGCGCCGGCGCCGGATGAAGAGTTGGATCCGCCACATGAGGTGATTTTGCCAGAATTACCTTTTACACTAACTACACTTTCACTTTCAAGAGGTGTCACTCGCTCCTGTCCTCATGATTTTCTCCTTCTTTGTACTAAATATTAGTATTTAGTTTAGCTAATGCTTGTTAAATATGTTTGTATATACCTACTCGTGCAAGCTATTTTTTCTTGATGTTGTAAACTATCTACCGAATGACATCTCTGCTTTTCACAAGATTTATTTCACTTACTGCACGAATTTATAACGGCGTATTATATAATAGTAGTGACATAAATACATTTATCACTTTGGCCGTTATTTCCAACTAAATTTAAGGGGTAAATCTGGCAAAATTATTTTGTTTTGACGAAAACGTCGAGGCGGTCGGGAATTGGCTTTCGATAAAATAATATTATATTTCGGCAATAGCGGCCACATAAGTAGCTAGTTTTTCGTCTATTTAGTGGTATCGTAGATTCTTTTGCATTTTTTTTATTAAAATCTTTTTCTTGTAAGCGAATCCGACGCTTCGCTTTTTATTTTATAGTTAATTTCAGTAGATATGTTTCAATATATATAAATGGAAAATTTAACTCGCTTTCCCACCGGCTCGTTGGTCTAGGGGTATGATTCTCGCTTCGGGTGCGAGAGGTCCCGGGTTCAAATCCCGGACGAGCCCGAACCGTATTTTTATTTCTATTTTCTTTAATTCTTTAATATTTATGAGTTTTTCATGCAAAAACTCTAGGTTATAAAATTAAGATAAATCTATGAACTATTTAATTGTGTAGGTTGTTGTTACATATTGAACAAATAATTCCTACATGTTGCATTTATAATGATTTGTCCTTAGAATTAAATTTTTATGTTCGAGGACCTTCCGTAGTACAAGTCCTAGGTAGTTTCACTCTCGGGACCATTCGGAATCATCCCACCCCACTCTACCCACCTTCACCCCACAATGTATTCACTCCTCGTAAACTCATAACGTCGACATATTTCGTGGATTATTATTGCGCAAACTTTCTCTATATTGTTATGTATTAAATGCCAATAAATATCCAAAAATATAGGCGTTTCTGAGAGTTATTTGTTTTGTTTTAATATATGAGAAGTTTTGTTAATATTATTAAGAGTTTATATTTTGTTAATGTCATTACGCTACGTTCAAAGAGGGCCGTGATCAAAAACTCGGTCGGTATTAATTTCGTTAAATGTATTCTGGCCTCTTGAAGCTAATAGGTATTATAATAAAAATAATATGTAGATAAAATTTAAAAATATATTTCACCTAACTCATTATCTCATTTATAAAATATTGCTTCATATTTTTGTTATATTTTGTTTCTGAGAGGATAATCATAAAGTAATTCCAAAATAAATATTAAAGGGCCGTCCAATTACAGTTACATCAGATCTAATTCCAGAAGTTGCGTCCCTTCTCCTAATTTCTGTCGACTGAAAATGGGTGTAGGGGATTACGTGACGTCATAAACATAAAGTCAGTCCGTTGTTTGGGTAAACTAACTTGGGTCGAAACGATCCACAAATATAACTAGTTATTTTTAGCGTTTATAAATGTTAATATAATATATTATTTGCTTTATTGTTGAAGTATTTGACCTGAAAAAAGAAACAAAACTGCATGATAAAAAGAAACTAAAAATCCAAATTTATTTATTATCTACATTCTACACGCATGTAAATAAAAATAAAACACATGCTTTATCTTGAGCCAAATCGAAAGCTTATCAATACAAATGTTTTCATTTCAGTAAATACGTTACATTTAGCATTTTCACTGTGAAAATATCACGTTGATATGGATTTTATTTACCTGTACATATATCTGTATTCTATGGGGTAGTCCGGGTAATGCGCGTTTCTCATTTTAGGGGTTAGCTAAGGCTACGTTTGGTTTCCCCGGACTCGCCCTACTTTTGAAATGTGTTGGCTCGGAATAGCATCGGTCCCGGGTGTAATAACGTATCTTTTTTGAAGAGAATATATCTGATGTGAATAACATATTCCAATTGAAAAAATAAATAAATAAAAAATAATTAATTAGTAAAACAGCCGTATATAAGCACAAAGGATTCTTCATTTGTAGTAACTTATAAATGGCAGCCCTAAAGGATGCTACGAGCTTGCGTATCGTAGCCTTCCGTCACCTAAGCAAACCCTCAGTCAGTACGCGGCACGCTTGGCTGACGGGATGTCGTCACGCCGGCGTCGCCGCGTCGCTTTTCGCGACTATATGCCGATGGACGTACGGGCTATGGCTAAGGTAAACAAAGACTTTTCCTTTCGAATAAAGTCTTATTTTCAAAACTGAGATTCCAATTGGCTTTTGTATTTTTATTTAAAATGTAACGTTAAAAGTGTATTTGTGTTATTTTTGTTGTTGCAGAGTTTTACATTTAAAACAAAGAAAACGCCTGAATTTTTGTGATATGCAAATGAATTATTATCCTTTGCTTTGTGATTTTTTGAGATACCTGGAAATGTTTGTAAAAATTACAGTATAACACCTGATATATGTTATCTTAACCACAACCAAGCGATGTTTTGTTGGAGAGGGGTCGCGCCTGTCTCCAACAGAGTGTGTGCGATTCAATGAACATTACAGATAATTTTTGAATTCAAACTCGTGTTCTATAAACTCAATAACTTGGAAATTCTTTAACATAGCATCGAATGCAATATGTATTAATTGAATAAAATGCAAATCATCATAAACTTTCCAAATGTGTTTACCCGAAGTAATTCAAATAAAATATCTACATATATTTAACATATATAGTAGAATTGCAACTCAATCCTTATTCAATTTCGTAAATTAATAACATCTTGCTAATTGTTTGTTTTTGTTATATAAAAATTAATGTTCTTTTTTATATTATGATTGATGACTCGTGCAAGAAACACGTTTTCATTACTTTTATTTATTAGCAAAATGGATATTAAATAAAGCGTCATGGCATTATGTCATCAATATTTATTTATCTAATTAGAAAAAACATTTGCGTGATATTTTAAACATGTTTAGTTTTATTTTAATATATTTAGTAATATTTTAGTTTTATTTGTCGAGAAATCACGTAAAAATTATGTTTATAAAAAAAGTGTGCTTTAACACTAGATTTACCAGCTTAAATATACCTATTTCTACCAAAACAAAAAAAAGTATATATTTGTTACAAGAAGATTAGAAGAAGAATTAAATAAAATGTTAGATGCAGTAGGAATTTTAATTTGATCTTGCAAGACCAGTCATTTTAACTGGTCTGGTAAATCTAGTGTTAAAGAGTACCTATGTATTATAATTATTTTGTATTCAAGCATCCGATTTCAATATATTTGAGTGTATTGTTTCTAGTAGATATACATCGGTAGAGTAAACAGACAAAAGAGGCCCTTTCCGCATTTCCATGTTCGTAAATATTAATATGTGACGTTAAGGTTAACGATGGCAACATTAAATATGTAAATTATATCTCCATCTGTACACTTTTACATCTCTTATGACAATTTTTTAATTAAATTTGATAAAGGGAAGTAAAATTTACGAATATTTCATAATTATTTAAAGTTACACCTAGTCAACTATCGTATGCGTGACGCCACACCCAGCCAGTTTTAAAACATATTTCTAAATAATTATAAATACGTGCTGTGTACCTACTTCTACAGTTATTTAGTTTCAGTTAAAATGAAATAATATATTAGGCGGATTTTATTTAAAACTAAATCACACGCAAGCCTTTCATAATGGCGTGAGTGCTTTTTGTGTTGGGTATTAGAAAATATTTCAACCTAAGTTAGCGTGAAATAATACTTTTTTAATAAAATAAATAAACAAATAATAAAACTTAAGCCTCTATAACAGAATTTTCCTCTATTTTTAATCATAGTTTAGTTTAGAAGCTTTTTAATACAGAAAGATATATATTATGTTAAAATAAAAAATCAAAGCAACGGATAAAAATAATATGTTTATAATATGTTCACTTGAACTAGTTACGCCCACAAGTAGGTATAAGTTAAGTTGAAATATTTCACTTTTACTGAAAACTCTTGCCAAGTTCAAGTGATTTGTGACTACAGTAACAATGCGGCGGCCTTCTCACTTCCATAAAAGACTGACTGAGTCGGTCTGTTGCCAACATGCAAAAATAGCATGAAAAATCAATTGTCTTCTCTCGGATGCATGCTGGATCTGCTCGCGGCAGTCTGATCGCGCGCTTAACGCCACGCGCTTCGAATTTTAACGGTAATTTTTAAATATTTGAAGTGAGTGTGGTTTTTGAACTACAAGTGCTTGACATAATATCGTAGCATCATTTTCATAAATTATTTTCAATTGCAGCTACAAAATGCCAACTGAAGTTCATATAAATATTAATATTACTAAATGTAAAAAAGAATTTGATTTGAAGGTGATATTATTTTTGTTAAAACGTGTCTTTAATATATTTTGAAATGGTTATATACATATTATATTTGAAATAAATCAATAAAAGCCCGATTTGTTAGGTGATTGAATAATTGTCATTATGGTTCTTTCAAGACACATACTGTAGAGCTCAACATTTGGAGTTGTTTAAAATTATCAATAGTTATATTCTTAGCTTCTGCATTAATAGAATGTAGGATATAGTGTACAGTGCACTCGATGCTTAGACGTTCCATCACGTAATCAGGTACATCAATCAACGTTATTGATGCTCTATATACATTCAACGAGTAATTTGCCCGTTTTGTTTTGAAATTAAAAGTTATGGAACATTACTTGATTGTATGGTAGTTTCTTATGCTATTTGAGCGTATTAACACCTAGGATGCAATCATGCACATACTATTACAAGCTCTATAGAAAAACTACAACTAAGAACATTTCAGTTTGTCGAGTCCACGTAAGGAAATAAATTAAAATAAACGCGATCATAAGTGAAATAAATTCATTTAAACTATATTCATATTTGAAAACTTACAATCCGTTCTTTTGCACTTTTCGAAAATTTACAGTCTCCGAAGTTATGGCAGCGACTAAACAACACTAAAATTAAATAATATTTAATAAATAAATAGTAAATTAAAAACTAATCCAATGCCGTATTTTATAGATACTCTTTTAGAAAACATGCTTTCTTTTGTTACACTTTCAATTATTTTCTTACTTTTTTTTATAGCCATCTTTTATGCTTTTTGTCTTTTCTTCTGTACAAATAAATTATATAAAAAATGAATTATTGTTATGTTTATATAAGTGCTTTTAAACGAAACTAATATAGTTTGACCTTTATTTTCGTATTTGGTGAACTAGATTCGGAAATAGTCGGTAAATGTCGATACTGCATAAAATTGAATGTTTTTGTTTCTTTTGTTCAGGAGTACGAGGAGGAGGGTAGAAGATCTAGGAGACACTCTTCGCCGTGTAACTCTAGAGAGGGCAGCACGAACGCGCTTCACACACAACATTTCGACGACGCCGTCAGTATTAAATTTTGTTATTTATTAACACATCATCATATTATCAATAAGGCGTAGGTAGCACATATATGAATTATAGACCTTATGTGGAGCTATTAATTATTTAAAAAGAATCATATGTATTCGCTATTTAAAAACAAAATTCAGTTCAGTGCTGATTTTAATAGTTGACGTTTATCAATGTCAAAATCAGCAGCTCTGTAGCCACATATCAGTTACATACATTACACACGAAACTGACAGATGCACAATGGAAACGGCATGCGTGTCAGTACATGTGAACGATTTCATACATTACAATACGCTCACACGTGTTCTACAAGTAGTGTCTGTTCTACTTTTAGTTTAGCTTATTATAGTCAAGGTGGTTCTAGATAGCAAATTAAATCTGACTGTTGGCATATAAATTATAACAACATGCCGTATAATTACTGGTTCGACATAACAAGTGAAAATCTAAATTATGTGTTATCTAGTACTAAACATGATTAACTAGTTTTAAAGGAAAATATTTAGTAAAAAAGAAACACTAGTAGCATATGCGAGGAATGCTCGTATTCGAGACAGGCAATAAACATATCGTCGGGCCCTATTAACATGATAGGATCTACATAATCGCAATTCTACAGAAGAGCTATTTAAAGTTGTTACTGCACATAGATTGTATCGAGTATCTTGGAAACTATTGAGAAAATATAGTTTTTTAATTTTCATGAGATGGAGAATTATGTTTTGAAGCTATTTCAAAAGAACCCGGCGATATTAGTCTGTGTAATATATTATTAAAATAATGTTGGAATTTAATATCTATATGCTATTGTCAAAGCTTATATTTAGACAATTATATTCGAGACTGAAACTCAATTAGCAGTTATCCCAAAAATATTCAAATTTTCGTATAATTGTTATAATTATTCGTTAAGACATCAATCAATTATGTAAATTAACTTAAACAATAAAGAGAGATGTCCACTCGAAATTCCCTCATTAATTGGGCAGCGACTTAGAACTTTCAGAATTCAGATATTCGTGAGATGTTATTTAGCCGATGAGTTTGTAGATTTCAATTTCCTAAGATGCCAACAACTTGCCTATCCTGTTCCAACTTTACTCAGCAGAGAAATTTGCATTATAATTTAAAGTTATTGGAGAAATTTACTCGCATTAATTTATTCATTCAATAGTTATTTATAGTTCTTACACTTATAGTACACGAATCTTTATAATAAAGAAAAAAAAACTAATAAAAATGTTGTTTTACGGACCCATTTTATTGTGTTGTCTGTCGACATAAAAACAAATTAATAATGAACTTTATACACAAAGCATTTGTATAAAAAACACTCTTGTATCTTTATACAGACGAATTTCATAATTTCCCGCCGAAACTTTATGGAGTAATTGAATTGGTTGGCGTGTTGCCAGCATTAAATAAGATTATCCAACTCATATAATAATACCGACACAAGGTATACATTTTTTTGTAAACGCGTTCAATGAATCACATTTCAAATAAACGAATAATAACATTAAAAAAAACACATTTTAGTATTATTAAAAAGAAAATATATTTAGAAATAACACTGACTTAAAGAGATTCTGAAATATATTCCTAATACGATATCAGTCTAATAATATATAATATAAAGTGTAACTAATTGAAATTGATAAAGAAATGTATAGAAAACAAAACTTTACTAGAAAAATAACTAATTAGATATAACCTTTATAGAACCACTTTTATACTCGATTTATTTATATAAATCTCATAATTATTTCCAACAAGAAATTTTGAACACTATTGTAACTCGGCATTCCCCTTTTTTATTTCGAATGGGCGCGATACTGCGACAGTTGGGTTATGAAATTCATATCATGCGAAGCCAGGTTTACGAATCGTTCTTAAATGGCTAATTAATCATGCCTTAATATTAAACTATATCTAAATAATGAATAATACAGATAGGTCATAGTTTCTCTTGCAAGCTTCGGCGTAATTCTTCCGTCGCTTTAACGATGTCTTTCTCGTTGTGTCGCTGTTTAGAGAGATCACTCGAATAATCTTCTAAATAATCTTTTGGTGGTTCAGCAGGATATTTCCCACCGAATTTAGGTCGTGGGATCCTCACACGTTTGACGTCATCTAACCAACTCTCCATTTTAGTGGAGTTACGATCTCTTTATATCTGTAACAAAGCAAAACATCCGTTACTGTAATATAACTCAAACAGCTTCTTGTGTGAAAAATTTAATAACATTCGAAATAAATGTTCTATTGTGAATTTTATTCGTTAAATTAAGTCTCTGGAATGAATACGTGGTTCATTGCAATTTTAAAACCACATCGTTACGAGATCTACGGTTTTAAACCGCAGTAGTAGCACACAATTCACTAAAAATATATAATAAGTCTATTTTATATAGAAAATGTTTATTATTATATAAGTAGATGAAATAAGCAATATTTTTTGTCGACCTTTAAGAGTGACCGGGTCATTAACTCCATCTACCATCTCATTATTCACAAAAACGCACGTGTTGCCTCACTTAGGTTAGCCAATACTTTTGCAATTTGGTCAGTATTAGCGCAACAGCCTAACTGCATAATTGTTTCCGCCTCTCCTGCGCACCATGTTATTATGTTTTTACGTGTTTATTTCATATACTAGTAATATATTAGTGAAATTGTATATTTTATATACCTAGGTTCATCACCTAACTTCATTTACATTAATTGCATTTAATTTTTGTACCTATACTACATTATATTGTTCAGATTATCTTGTGGTTTGTTCTCATATGCCTATCCGAAATCACGGCAAATTCTGTTTGACAGTGCGTAAGAGCTAGAACGAAGCCTATGCGAAATAAATATTTTTGATATTTTGATGTACACGCGAACATACACATGTTGTATCAATATAAAACGCCTGTTTTTTAGTATTTTGTTTTAATAAAAAATATACTTATTATTATTATGTTTATTTCTTTATTTATATGACGTAGAGCAATATTTAATTACTTTTTTTGTTATTACTATAGGTAGATAGGAATTTAGTCAATTTGAGAGTGAGGGGACGGCGTAATTTATCTTTATTAGGTTAGTTTGTTTTTCGAACTGCAACATCAAACGACGCTCCTAAAGGTCACCGACACTACATATACCTACTAGTAACAACTGTATCTAAGAACAATTTTTCTATGAGTGTCTAAAAATTGAGCTTAAAAATTGCCATAATCGTAAACAAACTTCTTACTTCCGAACTCTTTATCGTTTCATTTATTTAAACGATCAATAATGTAAACATTTAAAGTTGTTATTAATAATAATAGCTGATTAATGGCAATGAACTTTAAGAGTCGGAAACACGGAAGAGATAAACCTGACAATATTGAATCTCTAAACTTAATGGCGCCAATTAGATATAATAAAATAATTATAATAAATAATATTAACCGTTGTAATAGTGACAGGGCCGCTATTGTATGATAATGAATACCAGTTTCTCGAGGTATAAATCGTAGGATAATCAGTTGATCGTAATAAAGAATAACGATCATTGAAACAATAATTTTTAATGCTCGATTGACTTTCCCTCCAGTGAAAGTGACTTTGCAAATGGCGTTATTTTTATGCTTTCGAAACAAAAAAATTCTACACGTTGTGTTTTGTTTTATAGATTTTTAAATACTTTTTTCTCATAGGTTAAGTTTATTGTCAATGTTTAATTGTTGCCTTTTTTACGTTGCTTTTACATAAGTAAAAAACCAAGTCTGTCTAGACTGATGTAGTTTATGTTTTCGCGATTTATTGAGTTTTGCAAGAAACATTGAACAAAAATACAATACGAAACCATAACGTATCTAAATATGAAAATTAGAAAGTAATATTGCATTACCATTACAATACCAAATTGATAGTTAATTGTTATAATAATATTAAGTACATGATAATAATAGACATCTGTGAAAGCGGACTCAGATGGTGTCAAATAGAATAATGCAAGTGACTGTTAGTACTTCTGTGTGGACGTAGACAACATGACTCATAGTCGTGGGCGTTCGACCTTTTAGTGACAAGAACTTTACCGTTTACTTGAAACTATTCTAAATTATGTTAGTTGGTACAACAGACTGGGCGACTCCATGACATATTTTTTATTTAGGCATTAATTTTGCTACTAAAATACGTATTATTTTAATAAATATAAAATACATTAAACGAGACATTTTATGTAGATATATAAAGCTATTATAAAAAAAATTGATCATGTGCTACTTTTTATATAATATTTATTACGTTCCTAATAATAATATTAATATATTATAATGTTAGTAATATTATGAAACGTTACAAAACTTGTTCTACATCAAATACAATACGAGTCGTAACATAAATGTGATGGGAAATTGATAGAAAGTTTCCAACAGTCTACATTTCACAACGAAAAGAATAATTTCATACGAGACAATTATAACACTTTGTCTCGTATGTGACGTAACGATTTAGTGATCTTGAATGCATTGAAACAGGAATAACAGCGTTGCGGAATTGACGATTCGTCGCGTGACTGCCCATCCCATTCAGAATGCATTTTACGAGGAAATTTCTATTTGCACTCCAATGAATAAGATTCATCGAAAAGATATTATAGATAATCGCTTAGTTTCTTTTTAATAATTTTTTTAAGATGCCAGCAGAAAATTGCTTTTAGTTTGCATCATTTATGTATATATCGCGTCGTATAACTAATCGTCCAAAAGAAACACCATATACAAAATCATGTATGCATATTAGCATAATTCGTTTTTCCAAGATAACTTGGTTTAGTTTAAAATTTTCGAGAAATTTTTGACCAGACTAGACTTAAGCAACTCTTAATGTAATAATTATAAAAACGTTTTACACAATTAGTATTTTAAAAAAACTTAATGAAGCTTAAAATGTATTAAAACCCAATATAAATAGGTCTGTCTACTAAAACACTAGTCTCTGCTACTCTTAGCAAAACAAATGTTCCCACTTCACATAGATCGGGTCAAAGCATCACTAGGATGATACACCACTTCTCACGTGCTAGTATCTCTAACACACTATCAAGCACACGGAAATAAAAACAAATGAACACGTTAATGTCAACGAGATAAAGCTAATTTTGTCTCGTGGTATTTTTTAATCTCTCGGACAGTGAGCATGTAAGTCTGGGTTTAGTAAACAAGCAATATCTGGATGTAAGCAGATTTTTCTGTGTTCCAGTGCTAATGGATAATCTACTTGCTGTAACGACGTATGTAAGCACTTAGTAGATACTAAAGCAGCCATAAAATACGTTGTTTTAAGGAAATAATTTTTTATATCGTTATTTTCTTTATTAATATTTTTTATTAGTTTTTATGTAACGCTATATTTTTAGAACTTTCACTTGATAAAATTAATTATTAAAAATTATTATTTATCATTTTAAGTTAAGTTTCATTATACATATTTATATTTATGTGATTTAAAAGATTTTGTTTCCTTGTTTATTTATCTAGATTTTTGACAGTAAATATAATTTTAAAAAGTTTTAAAATTGTTCAAAATATCTATGTCCGATATAAAAACACGTATACTTACGTGTAGATTTTAATCTTAGGTTTAGTATTATAGATCATTACAAACTGTTCTCCTTTCACATGGATTGGTTGCCGGTGCTAGTTCCTGGTTCACGGCGTCACCTTAGACCTTAGCTCCGTATGTCATGATACTCGAATAATACCTACATTAATATAAAAGCGCTGCTAAGGTACACTCAATCACAATTTAAAATTTGCAACAAAACATATTTTAGTAACAAAAAACAATTTACTGTCGCCAGTATATTTTCATAATAGTTTGTTTGGATTATTTTACTTTGGACAGTTCTTCATAAATATTTATTATTTAAGTTTTTATGTAAAGATAATAGGGTTTAGACTAGGGGTGTGCGAATATTCGAGACGAATCGAATCGAATAATCGACTAATTCGAATAATTCGAACTATTCGATTCGATTCGACCACTATTCGCGCACACCTCTAGATTAGACTAATACTAGACTCCTAAAATAGTAATAGTATCGTAGAGATAAAATAAAGTCTAATCTAATTTTACTGTATATTAGAAATGACTGTGCTTGGAAGACTCTAATATAATCACGTCTGAAACTTAAATCACGTTTAGTCACGGAATCTTTTGTCTTATCAACCGTAAAAGATATAAACGAGACCGCATGAAATAACAACTGATGTTTTCTTTAAATAAATATAACACTGTTTTGATTTCCAGGAAATAAAAAAAATGTTATACGTCTTTAATCTTAAAAAAGTATATTTTTTTAATGTTAACTCTTTCTATTAGTTTAATAAATTGGCACAATTGTGTAGTAGGTGAAAGCCTATATTGAGGTCAAAATCATAACGTACTACTCACGAAATAGTTTTAAAAACTAGGTAAAAATGTTATCATAACAAAACCTTTAGAATAGAAACACAAAATATTTTCATAGATAACTTAATTGAACATTTCGAGTACCAGATATCGCAATCATAATAAAAATCAATTAATATTCAATTAGGCGAATAATAATCAATTATTATTTTTATATAATAGTAATCAATTATATAGTGCATATAAACTGTACATAAGCATGGAGTTATATAAATCCTAAAAAAAAGCAAAGTAATGCGAATAAGCTTGTATTTGTAAAGAAGAAAAGTTTCCATTGTTATTAGCTTTGTCTATTTTTTCCTCAACAATCCTCCACGATTCCACGTGCGTCTTTATACCTACTTGCTATTTAATATGCGTTATGCCTTCGTTTATGTTTCGATCTTGAAGTCATGACAGCAAGGTTTGTTTACCTATATTTTTCCTTATATTGTAGGAATATATAAATAATACACTGTGAATCCCAGGCCTATGGAAGTTAGGTCAATATACCCGAAAGAAAAATATTTATCGATTATATAACACACCAAGTACCACTGCGTCTCAAAGATCCAAATAAGAAACAGAAAAAGTATCTTAATATAATTGTAAACAGAATAAACACCGCGTCATCTGTTGACTACTCCAAGACGGTGTGCGAACAAACAAAATCATGTAATACACTGTTGTCCTTTCAGCTCCCACAGATAACGGGATTGGCTTATCGTACGGGTCTCTTAATCCAGTACGAAAACTTTCCAACAATGGCTTTTATTGACATGAGAGCTAATTGTGTTTCTCGATAATATATCTCTTCTTTGAGAAGAAAATCTTAATACGACGTTTATTATTATTGTAGCCAATAGTAAGAGTAAAGTGCAAGCAAAGAGTAAGTGGACTGTATCAATGAAAACTCTTGAGAATTTTATTTACGCTACTATTCTAATTTTATTATTCGCAACCAACATCGAAATCCTCATTCTCTCGCGTTCCTCTTTTCTTTTATTCCAAATTCAAATTGACAGTTTTATTTATAAAAATATACACATTATGAACATCGCCGCCGTAACCTCTTTTCTATTGACGAATTTTTTCGATTTATTATTTATAATTTATATTCAATTTATTGTCGATGAAAAACATAAACAATATCATCGAGATACATACTAGGGAAGACAGCAGGAACCACGTTGATACTTTGCGAGCACTAGTCCAGCGTATATAAAATTTAATAATTAGATTTAAAATATTTAATTGCTTTTATCTGGTTTCAGTATTACTCTATATATTTATACAAAAAAAATCACTTGAATTTGTAAATTTAATAACACTTGTGTAAATTAAAATAGGAAGTCAGTAAAAGCTGTCGTTTGTCATATATTTATTTAGCGGAGCCAACGCGGTATAGGCTATAAATTCGTCACGTTCCATCCGGTATACAGGCAGCCTCTCCCACGGTACCATACGATAATTGCCCCGTATTGTTTGACGACATGAAACCTGTTTTATTAACAAAAACGTCCATCAGAGTTTAACCAACTCGTTCGTTCAAAATGCCCGAAAAGTTTTTAAAGCCGAGATGCCCAAATAAAACGCTTTCATTGAATTTCATTACATCTCCTTAACTCAAACTGCGATATTTTTTTGTCTTCATAATAATGTATAATGAGTTAGCACACTGCACAATACAAGCGATATAGCGGCTTATTGATTATTATTCCCAACTCATGTTCGTATTTTATATTTTGGAGTCTTCAAGCCATAAATAATTGTCACTAATTAAAATTGTAATTGTGATTTATATAAACGCATCAACAACACTTTTTGTGTGGTAAAATTGCAAACAATAGACTTTTACTATATTTGAAATATACTCGTATATTGGAAATGTCGACTAATTAACATTTGATTTAGTTAGCTTTTTAGTTAAATGTCAAATGTGACGCGTGTTTATTAAACAATATGACCTTAGCATACATCGCGTGAACACATTAGACTACAAGTTATTATATTTAGTTTTAGAGGAAGTATTAGGCGATTGTTTCGTACATTTGAAGCACAAATACAATGGAACAGATCACTCAGCTGTCATTTAATCATACAATAATGACTTTTCTGCGGTTATCACGTACGAAGCAATTTGTCAAAAATCTAAATTTAAATCGTATTTATATAGCTAATAAAAAAATATGAAAAATAAGTTAAATTAAGCTATACAGTTCTTTGAGCTGTAATCCGCTAAATATCCAATTCGCTTAGCAAAATCGGCTTCATTAGAAGCTATCTGATTTAATCTCGTTCCGGAACATTCTCTCCGAACTCGTGCGGAGCCCTAACCCCGAGGTCAGGTGTAATTCTATGTTCTTACTCTTGGAGTTTTCAAGATAACAATGAAAACGGATAATAATTATCTGCATTTCTACGTAGAATACAAGGGAGATATAGTGTTTAAAAAAGACATTTTTTAATCAAATAATGTTATAACTAATGCTTAACGAAAGAACACTCTTTATTAAGCCGGTATATCTTAGGTCGGCTATGCAATAAAATAAGCCTACCTATATATAGTATGTATAAGCACTTATTTATTGCACAAAACCTACAGAATTAGAATTTAATCATCATTAAATGCGTAATTAGCTTTGATGAAACTTCCCAATACATTTTCCGTATTCGCAATAAAAAATATAATTATAATGAAAATTAGATGAATTGGGATTATAATACTAATTATTATCAATTACCTTTATTAAATGAGTAAAAATTCCTTCATTATCTTCGTAATTTTATTAGACAACATTTAATGAATACCTACATTTGTGTAAATGCGAATATATGTCAATCGATTGATCATTATTAACATAACATATATAATATTAAGTAACAATGTATAAGAAAAAATGTATGTTAGAAACGGTTAAAAGTACTCGCACACTGTTCTTCGTGAGAAGGTGTAACATTAACCCCCTTTACCAACAACTCCTGGGCCGGGTCGTGCGCACCATAAACATTGTAATTCGATCCGCAATGAAACCAATTTGCAATATACTTTTACATGCTCTCTAAAAACCATTTTTTGTAACTAGTTGTTTCTTCAATTAAAATATTTACTATCATGATTATTTTTGATTAATTGATTATTAACAAATTTAAAGACATGATAATGAAATGGATTATATATTCTATATGAGCTATAAATTCTACAAAACATAGAAAGTAATCAAAACAAAGAATAATAAAAAAAGTGTTCGAGTTAAGCCTTGGGAATTTTTTTAAAATAAAATTATGTAATCATAGTCGTGTTTATAGATTTGAGTAATTCTTTTTTTCAGCGACTACATGAAAGCCATAAGATTAACGGAATTTTACAGTGGATGAATACTTGCAATAGATTTTATATTTTGTTATAAATATTTATATATTTTAAAAACTCTAATACTTTCATGTAATTTTGATTATGAAAATCGTAATAAGTTAAGATAAAATTAAGAATTTGTTTACAAAGAAATTTCTAAGTAAAAGTTTGTGTTTGCGAAACCAATGACACTAACTCATTGTAATTAGTAATTTTAACCACTAAGAAAAACAATTTGCAATAAGTTGCATTATCTGACACTATTTCCTTTAATTTAGAAACAGTTCTGCTTAGTAGATTCAAGTTACCGGCGCGTAAAATATTTTGTAAAGACACTGCTACTACTAACAATTGACCTTACTTATTTTTGACACATTTTATTTAGTTTTTCGCAATAGAATATAATAATTACAAATCAACAGACATTTTTAGCAAATTTTCTTCTTCTAATTATTCATTTATTTATTTGTATAATATAAATAATAGTACAATATATTCAATTACAATTTGCATTATATTTTATTGGTCAACATGCATACAACATCGTTACTACATTGTATCTTAAAATACTATTGTCTTAGGTTATAACATTATTTACGTTCGGGGTCATGATGACTGTAAAACTCAAAACGTTGGATTCAAATATTAAACGCGATAATAAGCCGTAAAAAGTCTAAATTATTTAAAATTACTTAAATTTTATTAAGTCATAAAAAGTAATAATTTGATATCAAATTAAATCGGACGTGTGTTACGTGTGTTTTGTTTACACGTACAACGATAGGGACTTTATATTTATATTGCAATTTGAGTTGCAAAATCAACTGACCATATTTCTCAATATTAACTCTGAACAACGAATCAAAGATTAACAGGGGCCTTCTAATCTTAGAAAGCGTGTCATGGTGCTTCATTAGATATAAACTAACATAAAAACCACATAAATACAATAGTACAATAGCTAATAAATGCTGTTGAAGGTTGCATCTGACAAATCCTTTGTACCATCCTCACAAACCGGACAAGCCTGATCGAACAACTTAATCAAATCATGTTTTTTAAGAGTTTCATCAAACTAATAATAATTAGTTTTATTCAACAGTGAACAAAGGATTATTTACTTAGTAAAATCGTTCAATCGCGAGTGTAACACGACATGCAAGGACAAAAGGACTGCCCGTGGCCTAAAAAGAACCGGCTTAGCCGTATGTGCCAGTATGATCGAGCTCAATTCACTATCCAGAACTACTTAATAAAATATTAACATCAGTCACTCTAATGTGAAAAAAAAACAACGTAATATTTTTATCACATAACTTTAAATATATATAGATTTAATTTATAATATCATATAAAAATACACAAAATAAAATTACTATAATATTTAAAATTAAAAAACATAAATGATAAAACCTACCTCAATAAAAGGTAATCGGCGAAGCGCACTGTATTGTTTGTAAACAAATTGTTGCTTCAGAAGGCAAGGCCCAAACGAACGCTCGCGACAACAGCTGCAGCAAGACTGGTCGCGTGAATCAATGACTACATCGCCATCGCGCTAAGAATCGAGTTCACTCAAACGAGCTGCGCAAACGCAAGCCTTATGGTGCTACAAAGGTGGTTAGCGGACCTCCCACGTATTGACCACTGAATATACGATTTCGCTGATTGCTAAACTGTGTGCGCGTCAATTAGAATCTTTCTTTAGAAATTATGGCGCTAATTAAAAATATTATTCATATTAATAATTAACTTTTCGATAATTATAACGAGATACTTTCTATCGCTTTCAAATTAAGAAAGATTGTTTTGATTGTTGTGACAAATTGTTTTGTTTGAACAAAGGTCGTGTCTAACGGATTCATGGACGACGGAGGCTGTGAAAGTGGCTATTATGTAAACATCGTACGGCCGCGGGTCGAGTGGCTCACGCAAGCGCAAGCGGATTTGCAAAACAAGCTTATTCTATTTAAACAGGATGCGATCGAGAAAGGAATCGTTGAACAATCGTTGTACAAAAAATTATTAATCAAAGTTATTATTTACAATACATACAATTTACACTAGATATTTTACAAAATGTTATCAAAACTAGGTATCTAGATCTCTGAGTAACAAATGATATAAAAACATAAATTAGTTTTATTGTTTATTGTTGTGAGACAAAAACAAAAAAGCACGTAAAATAAACTATGTCAATCAACTCCTAATTACTTAATTTATCAAATAAAAATAAAGGTAAAAAAGTGAACACCGTTAGTTCCCACAAGCAGACACATAAACCCGAAACTGGACGGACCGGAAATTATAATACCTATAAAAAGACAAGAGTTGAGCCACCTGCACTTTGTCGGTCATTAAAATTAATCACAATTCCCATGGAAAGAACTAGGAATCTATGCGGTACAAAAGGAACACTCCTTAGAGAGAGAAAACTAGATAATAATATGAACAGATTGGTACTTTGCTTAGAGACCGGTTCTAGTTTGTTTGACAAGGATCTTAAGGCCAAAAAAAGAGGCCAGCGTAAACAGGATTGTTTATGATTGCAGGCTACGAAACAAGCTACATCGCTGCCTTTCCGTGACTTGTGTTAATTTTATCTATTTAACACGTAACATAAACACACATTTTACATAACACATTCATTTTACACTAACACACACACACATATGTATTCTAATCTATAAACACACTAATAACAACCGGGAAATCAATTATTCGTATTGTAACAGATAAGATAGTAATTAATTAAGTACGATCCACAACTTGCGTACGAGTTCTAACTATCAAACCTAATGGAAATCTGCAAAGCAAATTTGGCTGTTGGAATTATTAGGATAATGTCCACTTTAAAATTGTAACATTTCCTTGAAATGTGAATAAATACAATACAAACCATGATGTAACATGGCGCCAAGTAAAATGTTTATTTTGCAAAAGTGAAACGAGTTTGGTCGTAAACACTGCAAACCAGCATTTTGTTCCTTCTATATTACGCACGTTTATTTGATTACGTCTTTCGGATTTATTATTAAAGGATTTCAAAATTGGTATTCGATGAAATAACACTATTTGACACGATCAATATAAGGATGAGGACAATTAATAAAACAATGATTGATATGTGTTTTCTAATTGGTATTTGAAACCAACACTGGACGTTTTAAAAAACTGACTTAACCATAATAAACAAAAAAAAAATTGAACAAATGATAAGCGATATAATTAAATCAACTAAAAATGAGTTAACAATAGCTGTATGTCCTTTAAGATAAAACAAGAAAAAGTGTAGAAATCAACATTGGTTGTAATTAACTTTCAAATTAAAAGAAAAAGAATGAAATTTTCTCGTTAATGTGCTATAATTTTACTATGTGAAGCGTTAAAATTTCTTTGAAAAGTGAAATTAATGAGTGACAAACACTATTTAAAGCTAAGTTTCACTATCGCTATTATTTGTTGCGATTATTTCTTTATTAAATAATCTTAAAATACATTAAAATATGCTATGCACTTTCGACAAGTTACTTACAACCAATGTTGATTTTTACACTTTTTCTTGTTTTATTTTAAAGGACATACAACTATTGTTAACTCATTTTTAATGTATATTTATTTTATAAAATGAGAATTAAGTGGTAATATATGTGGATTTTATTTGTGCAACTGAGAATTACGCAAGGACACGTCCCAATCTCTTAAGTCTCAACCGGTACCAATGTAGTTATATAGTTTAGTACCTATATCTATGTAAGTATGAGAAAAAAGTTAGAAAAACTGATCATAATATTTTGCAGTCAATTACAAGATGAATCACAAGATTAGAAAGATACTAAATAAATCACTATAATCATAGATTAAGTAAGATTAAGTATAGAAAATTATATACAATGATATAGATTTAGCACAATGATAAATTGGTGAAGTCTTTGTTGTTGCCGACTTGTCGGGATACAACTCGATGTTCGATTTCGGTAAAATCACGATTATCTTTGCGTTTATAGCTTCTAACGGTGAATCGTCTAACGTTTTTTCATATTTGGACTCGCCAATACGATATCTCGTCTCTAATTCTTACCTGTTTAAAATAAAAGCTAAATATAAATTATTAACGTATTTAATGGATTTATTTTTTTAAATTCAAAAACTTTTATTACATTGAGTAAAATAAATAATGAAAATATAAATAATAGTCATTCATTGTTAAAAAAAAAGATAGATAAAAATTGCAAGGGCTCTATATACTAGGTTTGTCTATTATGTTTTTATATAGCGTTAAAATTCGGAAATTTCATTTGATGATTTGTAAATAATTCAATTTTATTTCTATTTTTATCATATATTAGTAGTTTATCAATTAATCGATTATTTTTATTAAAGATATTTTAAATATAACAACAGTGTTATATAAATTTATTTTTTATTATTCATCCGATATTCAGATACTGTTTTTATAATCATGAAACGGAACTGCATAGTTGTGTAATAGTTCAACTTCCTTACATAGCTCGTACATACGCACGTATCATAAGAAAATTTGATTTTTTTGAATTAAAATTCTTGTCACAATTACTGTAGTCGTGTCCCTACTAAATATACGTAGTTTAATCTTCTCAGTAGTAAAAATTTTTGGTACTGTCTGTGCTGCTCACCACGCCAAAGCAGCCGGCATCGTTAACGAACCAAGTGGCGTGCAAAAACAAGGCGCACATGTATCATCCACGTGGCCCCACAAGCGACATGAATGTCAAATTCACATTTACCTAATAGCACTAAAAGTGCCGTAAGCGTCACGTCCTAAAAACTTTCCACTTGTAATCTCAGAAACGACCCGCGTGTAACGGGTTCATAATATGGCTATCACAACGTTTATAATTAAAACTACACATGAGATACATTTTAGAAGTTTAAATTTTAAATCCACCCTAATTTTAGACTATTAAGTATGTATGTGACACATTTACACATACTGAGAATAAATTATTTTTATTAGTTTTAACAACAAAACGTGAATTACCCATTTTTCATTTGTGATAAGAACGAAAATAAATCGCTTATAAAGAAAATATCCACATCAAGAATGTTATTTTATCTAGTACTATTTTGGGATAAAGTATTATACAAAATAAAACTATATTGAATTCTGTTGCCTTTTGCAGCGTTTCTTTGTGAAATTACTTTTAGAAAGGGCGCGGTGCTACTTGTACAAGTCGATGATATTGTCTTATTTATCTTTGACACGAGACCGTCCTCCGTCGAGTTATTTTTAAATCTAGATCGTATAATAAGTAAAAGTTTGAGGACTTGGCTATGTATGTCTTTTGACAGTATTAATAAAGCAATAATAATAATACAACTCTTTATTCTAGTACTATCGAGTTTAATTTTAGAAGATATAAATTTAAATTCTAATTGAATAGACAAGGGTTTACAGCTAGGGCAAGGCAATAATGATAAATGTAAATATTATTTGTTAAGGAAGTAATATATAATATTATAAACTTATGACGGCTGTACACGCTCGTCTAGTCTTGTCGTTTCGTATTCGAATTGAAAAGTTCGAGACAAGAGAACCATGCACATCCTGAGGCTCACGATGCCCTTTGATTCGTGCGCAAAAAACCGATTCGCTTCCGAAAGCGAACGCCTGTGGGCTTATCACGAATTTTAGTCTGGCTTTCGAACCGAGTCCGCTTCAAGCGATTTGTATGGAAATTTAAGCAGCGCCACCGCGTGCGGATTAGGAACTACAACGTTTTAGATACTTTTTGTTAATTCGTCTCGATCTTTAGTTCATTTGATAGATTGCTGGTGCTTGTTAGTCGTTAGTAAAAATTCATGATCCCGATTGCTAACGGATCCGTTTTACTTGTGACAGCTCGATTCGACTAAATTCGTGATAAGCCCACTGTACTAGCCGAGCTGTCTCAAGGAGCGTGTCTGCCGGCATTATGTTTTTTTTTATAAATCTATAAACCGAAGAATAGACACTGCAGTGTATTAAACAAATATATCTTTTATATTTTAATTTGATGTTGCGTTTATAAATTATCCTTATTGCAATTTACAATTTATATAAAATACATTGGGTAACAACTTGACAAACAAAAAAGTGTGCATTAAAAGGATACAAAATAATATGCAATAGGTAATTTTAGTTGACTACAATACTCTATTGTTCTCAACAGTTCACCTGTATTATGTTTTTAAGAAACAATATTCAGTTATTTTTATCGAAAGATATGTCGCGTTTGTTGTCATTAATTTGATTTTAGAACAACGGATGAAGTATAAAATGATTATCTCAAGCCGTTATTGACCTTTAAATTAGTTAAATCATGTCCGCGAATAATCTC